>JAVXUL010058659.1:0-10308 GCA_035590515.1 Trichilia minutiflora
AGTATTAAAATTATTTTTTATTATTTAATTAATTAATATAATTAATTATACAAAACTCATAATTATTTAAATAAAAATAATAATTTAAATACAGTTTACTCGGAAGTGTACTGTGTACACTTCCGAGTAAACTGCTGTGATTTATAATTTGCGTTCAAATGAAAAGAGTAATTTTGTCCAAAATTAAAAGTCAAAGCTGAATTTCAACGATACTGTATATGATGGTTATTTTTTATTACAGATTTTAAACAGTGATTATTTTTACTTATTTCCCTAAACATTTCCATCGTGTTTTGAATAATGTGCCAATAGCCTTGTTCATCCTTATCCTATCTCCCTATATTTACATCAAAGTTTACTATACATTTAAACAACAGATTGCACAGGAATCCATTTTAGAATTATAGCGTGCTAACAGCAGCATGCATCTAATGTATATAATCTTCAAAATTCTAACACAGCAATAGATAATAAACCAGGCAAATAATAAACTCAAGTTTAATTAAGAGTTCAGTTCTTACACCTATACAACTGAGTATCTGCCTGGTTGAGTTCCACCTGGAATGGATAATGCCTGATTTGTGAAATCTTCCAAAACACGTCTTAATTCAGCCTTAACTCTTTTAACAGCCTGTTCAGTAGGGCCCTCAATGGACAAGTAAAGCTTGCGTTCCCCTGGTCCATGGACACGGCTTGTTGGAAAATATTGGCCCCTGGTGGTAATGGCAACTCCAGTCCATTCCAAAATTGGGCCCAAAGTTTCCTTGTGTGTAACTTTCCATCGAGCATTCTGTGGGAAATCATCAATCTCCAATTCTGCTTCATAATGTTCAGGCGTTGCATCAGCTTGAATCTTTGCCAAATTATGCTGCAAGTGCTGCTGCCCAAGCTGCCCCATCATTTGGTATCACAGGCAGCCCAGTAGTCGAAACAACTGGTGCTGCTCCAGGTACTGAAAGCCCAAGAACATCTGGAAGAGAAATAGGTAGTCCAGCATTTGGGAGCAGTTGAGTAGCAGAGATAGGAGTTGGCATTGAAGCTCAGGCCTTCGAAGCAGCAGCAATAGCAGCAATCTTTGCAAGGGCATCTTGCTGTGAGATTGCACCAACTGCCTTTCAGATTCCTTCTTCTTCATCTTAGAATCTGAATTGTCTTCTTCAAAGCCATGTTCTTTTGCCTGAGCTTTCTTTGCTGCTTTCCTCTTCTCGTCTTCCTCTTCATTACATTTAAAACCACTTCCACCATAGCCAGTTCCGTGCACTTGCACAAGTCCCTGATTCACTTTCGCCATGAAACCATCAGCAGGAGCTTTCAGGTCATCAGGAACAACTTGCTCAGAAAGTTCCAATGCCTTCATGAGATCTGGTGCATATTTTGCATCATCCTCGGCAATAATTGTAATGGCATATCCTTTTCAACCAGCTCTGCCTGACCTACCAACATGGTGAACATAATCTTCATAGTGGTTTGGAGCATCAAAGTTGATCACTAGTTCAAGCTCTTTCACATCTAGGCCTCTAGCTGCAACACTAGTTGCAATCAACAACTTGCAGACATTGCTTTTAAAATCTGAAATGGTCGACTCACGATCTGTTTGATCCTTAAGCAAATCCCTAAACAAAGCATCACATTTTTCCTGAGAGTGGACAAATATCAATATTTTCCCCTTCTCATACCATTCACCTAATAGCTCTAACAGTCTTCAGAACCTCTCACTTTCTGGCCTCAACTCAACTAATTGAGTGATGTCTTTGTTTACCACACTTCTCCCACCAACTTGAATCTCAACAGGTTTGTTTAACACCCGACGAGCCAAAATTTCAACCTGATGTGGGAAAGTGGCAGAAGAGAGTACTGTTTGACGATCCAGCCTAACATTTTGAACAATTTGAGTTATCTGAGGCTCAAAGCCCATGTCAAACATTCGATCAGCTTCATCCATGACAAAATAGGTAACTCTTCTCAAATTTGTAATTTTCCCTCCACTTACGCAAAGTATATCAATCATTCGACCTGGAGTACAAACAACAATTTCAGTTCCCCGTTTTAATTCGCTAATTTGTTGGGCAACACCAGAACCACAATAGACACGCACGCATCTGAGACCCATTACCTTTGCAAACTTCTTTATATCACTGTGGATATGCTGAACAAGCTCTCTAGTAGGTGCCAATATAAGCCCAATTGGCCCATCCCCAGCTACTATAGGTGGTTGATCCTTGATATGCCTCAACATTGGCAGCACAAAAGTTTTTGCAATTCCTATGCAATCTCGACCACTCATTATTACTGGCAATGCTTGAGCTTGAATTGGCATAGGCTTTTCATAGTTAAGCTTCTTTATTGTCTCCAAAATTTTGCTCGTAAGTCCAGTTTGGTGCCACATTTTAATGGGCTTCGGCACATCCTTTCCATGTATCTTCAATTCCAATTGTGTCCTGTAAGTAGCAATCTCTTCAGAGTCATTCTTGATCTCCTTCTATAAACTTTCCTCTTTTTCTTTTTCTTTTCTTTTAAAATTTGTAAGGACCTCACTATAATTGTCAAATATGGCATAAATTAAAGTACATCACTATGCTGCTTCTTATTCGCCAGAAAACATGCAGAGATCAAAAACCTTTCTCTTCTTTGTTTTTCTTCATTTTTTTTAAATGAAATTTTTAGTTATTTTTTAATTTCTTACCTTCATTCAACTTATCTCGATGTATCTTCAACGTGATATAATTATTTTTTCGATTTAACATTATTTTAAAATTGATTAAACAGTAATCGAGTTTAAAAATTAGGATTTTTTCGATTTTAGCACAAACCAAAACTTTCTAAAACTATGAGACATTGATTGATAAAATTTTTTTACTCATTAAACATGTTAATTTTATAAATTAGATAAATTGAATACATTATAGTTTACTGTTTCTAATTTCAAATTATTCTTAATTATAAAACTTCAATTCTATTGTATTAATTAGGATGCGTAAAAATTTATATGTGATCAATTTGATATAATTATAAAAATTACAGAAATTAGGGTAACATAAACAGTATCCAAACCTAAAATTTGAGGGTTTTATAGAATTTAAATTTTATTCATAAATTTGAGTTGAAAATAATGAAATTGGCGATGAAACGAAACTATAGAAAGTTGAACAATCAAAAAATTCAAAAACGAAGAATAGGGGTAAAATTAAAATTTTTGAATTATGTCAAAACGTATTCATTAATTTTGTAAATGAGTTTTCATACAGTTCTGATAATAAAAAATGATTAGATAGATAAAATTTGATAATTCTACGTAGAATTTGGATACTTTCAAAAAACACGGATTAGTGTCCAAACATATCTAGTTATACATAATTATTTTATACGAGCATTTATATTGATATAGCTATCTATTTTATGATTGAATTAGGCTCAGAACGCATCACAAGGAGAGCAATAGAGAGTGTACACCCTCCCTATATTGTGAGTAAACATTCGTATTCTATTTTTGTCTTAATTTAAAAATATTTTCTGATGAATTTCGTATTTTTATGTTTTAGAATATTATAATTTTATATGTAATGAATATGTTTCATACTTTGTATTGTTTGGCATGTATGAACACACACACACACACACACACACACATATATATATACTATATGTGGACTATGGCTGGAAGCCAATTATGGTGTATGACTCTTAAAATTATTTAATGAGCTTATGATTTGTTTATTGAGTATTGTGATTCTTATGGGTTGTATGGTTATACATGATTGGTAATACGATCGAAAGGATCGGGTTTATTTGTTTACTGTAGCTAAATGATAGTAGCCTAGAGCAGATTCGAGGAGAGGCCGCTTAGGTGAGTGAAAGTTCACAAGTGAGGGATGGTATAAGGTGTGAGATTATATGATTGTAATTCGTCACCTGTGGATCTCATCGAAGAGAGTTACAGGTATCACCACGTGACTACTTAATGCCAATGTCGATGGTGAGCCCATTTTTTTAAATAAATAATATATTATTTTATTCCTAATATTCTAGATTAAACTTTCATAAAAACTCATTATGTTCACTTCCATGAAAAATCCACTAACGATCTCGGGGTTGTCCAATGCCAAGGTAACTGCCGGGAAGGATGGTCAACTCAATAACTTTATAATAGTTGTGTTTTCAAAGTTAATTAACTATTTTAAATGAAATCGTTTTTAAAATATTTTTTTAAAATCTTCATATTATACTCTTTAAAATAATTTATCTTATTAATTTTATCTTAAGAATTAATATTGATTATAAATATATTAGGTCACTCACTTAGTATGCTTCCCTATACTCACCCCTTTACTTTTCAGTTTTTAGGGATTATAGAGATTAGCTATATTTTTGTGGTGGTGGTTGCTTTAAAGAATTGGTTATTCAAGTATATTTCATTCTCGATTCACATATCATTTTATGTGGTCCATTGGATTACGTTTGAAAATTTGTTTTTTTTTTTGTCTTGTTTGAAACAGAAAATTATGAAGGATTTTGACCTTATGATTTTTTTTAATTGAAATGGTTTGTATTAATTTAATGATTTGTAACTCATCAAATATCTTATTAAATATGATATAGTCATTTCACTTTCGACTATATTTGAATGGTTGTTTTAGATGTTTAATGTTATGAAATTTGAAAATAGACATCGATTTGTGAGGTCGGATTTGTGATAAAGGAGTTGAGTTAATTTGAAATATATTGGGAGTGTTTTGAAATTGTTTACAGGTACTGAGAAGCCTTACAGGCTCTTCTTACATATTTGGAGGATTTAGAATATGTAAGGGGAGCTTGCGGCAATTGTCACATGTGAGGTCCACGGGTTGGGGCATGACACCTTCACTTCAATATAAAAATATTTTCTAAAAAGCTTATAATCAATTTTTGAGTGGTCAACAATGGATAATTTCTTAGCTTTTGTCTTTTTCACTCTCTTTATTAATTCATCATCATCTTTATCTTCCACAGGATTCTCATCATTCTAAAGGTCCTCATAATCTAAATTAGAATCTTCACCAGGAATTATTCTCCTCAAAGACTTATTGAGCCTTTCTTAGCTTGTTTTCCATTACTCGTATTGCCTTTGTGATCCTTTCTTTTGAGTTTAAGTTATGATTACCATCAGTAATTGAAACATCCATGGAATTATTTAATTTCTCAACTTCAGGTAACACCATAGAGTTCATGAAAGCATCAAGTGGATTAATTTCCTCACCATCAACTGTCCTATTTTGTAAAGTAGGAGTAGCTACACCAATGTCAGAGTTTACCATCATTGCATCTCCATCCTGTTTATCCAAAGGCTTAAAATCTTCATCTGGATCCATATCCATATTTGATTTTCCAGTTGGTAGTACTTCTTCATCATCAGAATCTTGTCCATCAAGGGTCTAGTTTTAACCAGCCTCGGGCTCTTCTACATTCCCTTCCCCAAGCTTTTCTCTCTCAGATTCTTCCCTCTTTCTTTTCAGCTCTTGCCACTCCTGAACTCTTCTTCTCTTTTTCTCATTTTCTCATCCAATTTTCGTTGTTCATCCTTTAATTCTTCTTCTCGAGTTTTCTTTTCTTTCTTATCTGAGTCATCCTCAACACTTTTTCTCCTTAGGCTCTCTTTAATATCAAACATATGCCTGTTTGATCTGCTGATGTAGCACGTAGCAGATTTATATGAGTTCAACACAAGATTGAAACTCAAAAATCTTGAAATCCACCAAGAAAATTATAAAAGCATTAAAGTTTAGAGAAAAATTCCATTATTCAAGTAAAAATTCTTTAAACAATAATTAACCTTCTAATGCTAAATCCTAATATTAGAACCTTTTTTTTATACTAACAAATTAGGATTAAGTCTAAGTATAGTTAAAGTGAACTTATCCTTAAATTTGAAGTAAAATAAAATACAAACAAAGATAAAAATATAAATTTAAAAGAAAAGTAAACATAAGTAAATGTAAGTTTACTAAATGCCTTGTGTCATTTTACTTTTTCTTTGCTTTCCTATACTTTCATGCACGTCCACATCAATCTCTCCCACTTTAAAATAAACTCGACCTTAAGTTTTTTGTGAAATTTAAACATAATCCCTTATGAACTTTGTTAAACCCATATGTTCCTCTCTCCCAATTATTGACACTATAATCTCCAATTCTTCCATCATATCCTCCATATCCACAACCTCTAATATTTCTTAGAGGTCCTCGATTATCCAATTTTATTGTGCATATCCTCCATCTTTGTCTTCTAAATCAATATCATAGGTGGACAGCCTACGAACGATAGGTTCATGTCTCAGAACAGGTCAATCATGGCCATATCCTGGTTACCACCACCTGCGATTTTAGGTTTCCTATTTACACCCACTTGAAGAGTGTTTAGGTTTTCTTTAATGATAGCAAAATTTTCTTCTATTGTAATAACAAAACACTCAAACTTTGTCAGTGCCTGCGTTCTTTACACTTCATTTATCATAGTTTTAGGATTATACGTTCCCGCTCTAATATTAAACTGACACAGCGTGTAACATATTTATACGAATCTAATACAAGATTGAAACTCAAAAATTTTAGAATCTACTAAGAAAATTATGAAAGCCCTAAAGTTTAAGAAAAAATTCTATTATCCAAGTAAAAGTTCTCTAAACAATAGTTAACCTTCTAGTACTAAACCTTAAGATTAGAGCTCTTTTATACTAATAAATTAGGATTGAACCTAAGTATAGTTAAAGTAAACTTGTCCTTAAATTTAAATTAAATAAAATACAAAAAAGATAAAAATATAAATTTTAAAAAAATAAACATAAGTAAATATAAGTTTACTAAAAGTCTCTTGTCATTTTACCTTTCCTTTACTTTCCTATACTTCCATGCATGTTCACGTCACTTACTAACACTCTATACACGAGTACTCTCCTTGTGATCATCATCATCTCTCCTTCGTAGCTTCCTATGACACTCCTTGTCTTCCTCATTATCATCACTTTCAACTTTTCGACGCTTATCCCTAAAAGAGTTGTATGCCCTAAAAACCAATCATGATGTGATCAGTGATTATAAATTTGTAAAACTCTTATAAATCTTACGATTAATAAAATGAGTATTTTCTTATATCTATATTTTTCTTTTATCATTTGCATTTGTATGTTTGATTTACATGTAATGATAAAGTCCACAGAATATATGCAATACACATTGTTATGATGAGTTCATATTTATAAGACAGTATATTAATAGTATCATTATTAAATGTTTCTAGTTGTGGGACTATAAAGTGGGGCCTTCATAATATCGAAAAGACTAGTATATACTATCCTTACTCTATATGATAGAGGGTAATCAATATCATAGATTACTTATGTGGAGACACTAAAGAAAGTGTATAAGTGCTCATTGGTTGAGTATGTGTTCACTGAGCAGACTTGCAAGAATTATCCAAATGCTAATTACACTTAATCGTTAATTGGATATTCATTGTGTCAGCTATGTAAGTGATCCTTAGACTTTATAACATCATGGTTATCTTGTGTGTGAATTATCATACTTTGATACTGCTCAAAGTAAGTCTGTTCTTAAGCTTGTGATAGGTAATTATTGGGTGTGGTGAGACATTTATAGAGGTATATGAATGTTCGATAAAGGATCTGTCAGTCTTAATGTTTAAGGTAGAATGCTTTATGTGAATAATTCAGATTTGACTTGCGAAATCCTTGGTCGGGATTGTATATTGTATGTGATTAAGAAGTGTGTTCGCAATGGATATACACAATGGAGTCGGTATCTGTTATTTATTATACATATCATTGAACCTAAAAGGATTTGACGATTATATCATACCCTTGATCCAATTAGAGCATTATGTGACAGAAGGATTGAATTATATGGTAACTGATGACAAAAAGATTTATAGTTAAAGCTTCGCACTTTATTGTAATCCGGGTCTGTATTGTATGGCTAGGTGTTAATATTGGTCTGTGGATATATTTAATTAATCTTATTAAAGATTAATTACATAAAGGAATTAAAGAGATTAATTCGGGATATAAAAGAAATTCAATAAGTTTAATTCGGTTATATCATCCACTGTTAGTTTTACAGTAAACCTATTAAGTCTTGCCCACAATTGGCTCAATTTTTTCCTAATTATTTTGTACATTACTCAAATATATTAAGCTAAGGTAATATGATTGGTTAACCTAAGCTTGGTCTAGGAATGAAATGAGTGATGTATGTTAACATTTTATCCTAACAAATGAAATGTTAACAAGTACTTAATCTTGGCCTTACAGTTAGTTTACAAATGGATGGTGGATATACATAAGATGTAACTTAATATTGTCCACACATTTGGCAAAATAATTTTCATATATATTTTTAATAAATGGTTAATTAAATTATGAAAATATAAATATAAAAATTGATTATTTTTTCATTTATGAAATGAAAGAGAAAAGGAAGCAAAATTGGGAATTTGGCTCCTAAACTCCCGTCCAGCAAAAGGTAGCCATTTTTGTGTCATTTACAATAATTTAAAAGTGCTTTAAGATCCTTGGGAAAAGATCTTTCTAAGTGTAAAGCTAATTTCTTCTTTTAAAAAGTGTTTTCAAAGCTTGAAATTCTAGGATTTTGTTTGAAAACCTAGAACTCTATCAAAGGGTTTGATTGAATTTCAACAAAGCTAAAGAGAAAATCAAGGAGCCAAGGGCATCACAAGATAGAGGAGGAGCTATATTGGTCCTCTCCAGCTTCAAAATTGCACAAAGGATAGTAAAGGTTAACAACCATATAGGGTAAGCTTTTCTCATCCATAGCAAATTCATTTCCTAAATCCTATGGCATATAAACTTATTTTCATATTTTAAGAAACATAGCATACTAGTTTCTTACAATCCCTATCCCTTAATCTCCTCTCCCTTTCTTTTTTCTTCTCTCACCATTCTCTTTTCTCTTTTTCTCTCTCTCTTCCCCTATCTTATTTCACTCTGTCCTGTTCTCTCTTATCCTTCTCTCTCTCTCTCTCTCTCTCTCTCTCTCTCTCTCTCTCTCTCTCTCTCTCTTTCTCTCTCTTTTTTCATGATCAAACTCTCTTCTCTTTCTCTCTTGTCCTCTTCCTCTTCTCTTGTAGTGACCTCTACCTCTTTCATTGTCCCGAATCTTTTTACACTTGTCCCTCTTCTTCTTCTTCTCTTTATCATGCTTGTTGTCAGAATCAGTACTCTTTTCCCTCTCAGACCATATACTTTTATGGTCTCTCTTCTCCCTATGCCGCTCCCCATTTCTCTCCTTTTCTTTTTCTCTATCTCAATCATGGTGACTTCCCTTCAAATCTTTTGATTATTCATTCCTAGATTTATGTTTCCCATCTTTCATTCTCATAAATTAGTGATTTTAATTTCAATAAACCTAGTAGATATACTATAAATTTTCAATCGAAATCATTAACTACTTACTTCAATTCAACTAATCTCTATCGTAAAATTATAATTTCACCTTATTCAAAACCAATCAATAACAAACTAAAAACACATTAACGAATTTGAATAAAAAGAAATCTAATTAATTGCCAGAAAAACATCAAACCTAACAAAATGATGTTGTCGAATAGAAAGTATGAGACCCGTGTTTAGGTCCTAAGGGTATATTTATCATTTTTTACTTATCCTGTTCATACATTTGCATTTATTTCATATTCCGTGCTCGTGTGGGTGTAATTCTATACTCATTTGGGAAGTCGGATTGATTATAATGAATATCGAAAATGAGAATAAGAAAGTGTGTAATTCGTTCGAACGAATTTAAAATTTGTTCGACCGAATCGGATAATTCGTTCGAACGAAATCCCAAAATATTCGAACAAACCAAGAAGGAACTCTCTGGAAAACTTAGAGTCGAATTCGTTCGATCGATCGAATTGATCATTTTGTTCGAACGAATGATCGATCGTTCGAACGAATGAGTGGGGAGCTCTCTGACTTTGGAAGTGCCAGATTTGTCCGATCAAAAGGTAATTCATTCGATCAAAGTATAGTTCGTTCGAATGAATCCCATGATTCGTTCGACCGAAGACATCATTCGTTCGAATGAATGCCAATTCATTTGACCGAACGGGTATGAAATGATAATTTTACTCACTTTTAGAAGCTTTTCTTTAAGTAAACTTAAGGACAAATTGATAATTTCATCATTTTTTCTATAAATAGGGGTCAGGGGTCAGATTTCTTAGCTTTTCTTCCTCTTTTCTTCTTCTTCTCTTCCTGCGCACGTTTGTCTTCTGCTCTCTCTACCCATCACCCAAATC
>JAVXUL010058670.1:0-10307 GCA_035590515.1 Trichilia minutiflora
CATATTCGGCTTAAATCTAAAGTTGTTTGCATTAAGGGGGAAAATGAAACAAGAAGGAGTAGAATGTTGAGGAGGTCACAAGTATTCACGCATGGTTCTCAATGGAGGATTTTCAATTTCTCTTTGAATGCTTTGATTATCAGCTATGATACTAGAAGTATGTGATGAAGAAAATGTATCAAATAAATTGTTAAAGAAAGTTTGAGAATTACCTTTCACCAAACACCCTGAATGTGGATCACAATACCAATTGAGCATAAACAAAATCAAACAAAATCAAACACACAACAATTATAGATTAACAAAAGAAATTGTTAGTATAATAACATAAAAGAGGTGGTAAAACCTTCCCCTTTACAAAAACATAAACAAGACAATAATATAAAAGAGGTGGTAAAACCTTCCCCTTAACAAGAATATAAACAAGACAATAATATAAAAGAGATGGTAAAACCTTCCCCTTAACAAGAATATAAACAAGATAGATTATAGAAAGAGGTGACAAAGCCTTCCCCTTAACATAAATAAAAATAATAAAAATTAAATTACAAGAAAGTAAATAAGTAAAAATAAAAGTTGTAGGAGGCTTAGCCTTCCATAAGGCCAATTTTACCTTAGTTAATTATAATCCCCGGCAACAACACCAAAAACTTGATCTCAATTAGATTTTGTACCCAAGTATAGGTAGTCTTGTTATAGAATAGTCTAGTGAGTCCAAGTGTCATATCCACAGGGAATGTTTTTTTCAAGAGTCTAATTGGTTATGTCCAAGCCAATATCCAATAGAAGAAGTTTAATAGCAAAGGTAGAACAAGTGATGGATCAATTTTAAAGAAAGAATTACCAAGTATAAATTAAATATAAATTAAAATACTAAGGCTTTGAAAATTGATATTTTAGGATGATGGTTAGTAAAATAGATCCCTTATTTAACTCAATTGAGATTAACTAAAAAGTTATCCCAATCGAAAAATGAAAATCTTTTAATGCATGAAAAATATATTTTTTTAAAAAAATCAATATTTGATCAATTACTTCAAATTACATGCTTCAAACACAAAATAGGCCTCTTATTTATAGGCAAACATGAGAGTTAAACGTCAAAGTAGGTAGTTGTAATGTTTGACAATTAAGTTGAAAACTTTGACAAATGGAGTTTGAAATATTTCGGCCGCCACAAAAATGTCATGAATGACCTCAAATATGAATGATTCAGCCCTCATGATAAACATTAAAGTTGTAGATATTTGACTCCTCGTTCGAATGACACTTGTCTTAGGTTAATATGATATTTCTATCAATAGTTATGGGCTAATTATTGAAGTAAGGTCGAGCTAGACTGGAACAGCAATGAGACTTGATTGATTTCATCAAAAGTATAACTTAGAGGCCGAATTGATGGTTGGATCAAACATGAAAGTTTTAGTCCAATGAGTTACCTTTCCAATGAATCAAGATTCATCTCAATATCTCTCTTGTATGAAAATTTATTCTCTTTTTACGTTCACTACACAAAAACCAAAATTAACTAAAATTACAAACAAAGTAAATTTTACATCAAAAGCTAAAAATATGTATGAATGGAGAGAGTTAATCATACTTTAAGGTATAAAATGATAAATTTAAACCTTAGCATACGTACACTTTTATGTACTCATCAATTTATAAAAGCTCAAATTACTTAACAATATTATATCACCTAAATTAGGCTTAACTAAATGATGATAACTCGTAATACGTAATTATTAACACAAATGAAAGCCATATCACTTAGGTTATATGTGTCAACTTATACTTATTTATTAAAATAACCTTATGAGTATTCAAAATTTTGCTATCATTACTAAATGTATCCCCAAACATTTTGGTTTATCAGCCATACCAACATAGGATGAAAGTAGCCTTCATTATATTAAATTGTAACTAAACACATTAATGATCATGTATATTATCATAATTGAATGATATGGGTAAAGCATGATTGTGTAGCATGAAAATTACATGTAATATGATCTAAACATACCTATTTTAACCAGTCTAATGTTATACTTTAGTGAGATCATTTTCAAATAATTTAAGAGATAAACCAAATAACCAAATAATTAAATACTTTATTACTGAATATAAATACAAGATTTATAATTCGTATCTTAAATAACTTTAACTAAATTTAACCATAACAAGTATTTGTACATAAAACTAAATAAAGAACTCCCATTGAAGCTATATATTCTCAAGAAAAGCTCCCCCCATATAAAAAGTGTGATCATAAAAGATCTTGAATAGTAAACCCTTAATGAGCAGATCCGTAATCATAAAGTTGATTCCAATGGTTTCTAGAGATAGTTATCCATTATGAACTATTTTCTTTATAACTTGAAACTTGATGTCTATATGCTTTGACTTTGTTGAGCTCTTATTATTGTTGGAATATAACACCACTGATTTATTCTCACAAAATATCTTGAGTAGTCTTTCCATGACATCCATAATGTACAGTTCACTGGCAAAGTTTCACATTGATATCTTATGGTTTGATGCCTCATGACACACTAGAAATTCCATTAACATGGTAAACAAAGCTATGAGCGTATGCTTAGAACTGCTTAGCACTTTTCTAGGAAATTGCCCCTCTAACAAGTAGGTAGATATAGCTCAATGTGAATCTCTGACTATCTTGGTATCCCACAAGATCAGAATCAGAATAACTAGTGATCTCCAATTAATCTAATCACACGTATATGAGCTTATAGTCCTTTGTTCTTTATAAGTAATTAATACCCATTTGGCTGCTTTTCAATGATCTAATCCTAGGTTACTGAAATATTTGCCTAGCATCCCAACAATATACGTAGTATCTGAACAAGTACGAACCTGAGCATGCAACAAACTCCCTAAGGCTAAAGCATAAGAAATTTTTGTATTTTCTTAACCCTAAAATTATTCTTGAGACATTGACTTAAACTAAACTTATCACCTTTAGATATAGGAGTGTCACCTATTTATAATGTTGCATGCCAAATCTCTTAATAATCTTTTTTATATAGCTCTTTTATGATAAACAAAGAGTACCTTGAGTATGATCCGGGTGTATTTGAATCTCTAATACAAAATAGAAGTTACCAAGATCTCTTATCTCAAAATTTTTTGTTACAAATTTCTTGGTTTCTTGCAATATGCCTATGTCGTTAATGATAAGCAATATGTCATCGACATATAAAACCAAAAAAATATACTTACTTCCAATGAACTTATGATATAACAACATTCATCGCATTCATCTCAAAGCCAAATGAGATAGTGACTTGTTAAAATTTATAATACTATTAATGAGACACCTATTTAAGTTCATAAATAGATTTCTTTAGTTTGCAAACCATTAATTTTGTATCGTCCAATACTAAATTTTTTGATTATACCATATAAATCATCTCATTAATATCATCATTGAGAAATATAGCCTTAATATACATCTGATATAACTCAAGGTTATAATGTGTCACCAATGTCATTATTATCCTAAAAGAGTCTTTATACAAAACTGAAGAAAAAGTCTCTTCATAATTGATGTCTTTCTTTTGAGGAAAGGCTTTAGTAATAAGACATGCTCTATACCTCTCTATATTACCTTTTGAATCACTTTGGATTTTAAAAATCTATTTACAACTAATAGATTTTGCATCATTGGGCAATGGGATAAGATCCCATGCGCATTATCCTTTATGAACTTAATCTCTTCATTTATGGCATCAATCCATTTTTGAGGGTTAGAACTTTTTATGGCTTGACAAAAGTTAATTGGATCATATTCTACCATTCCAATGTTAACCTCATGTTCTTGAGAAAATACTATATAATTATCTGGAATTCCATTTTTCCTCTCTTTAATAGATCTCCTTAAAGAAAATAATTCTAGAGGTTGTAAACTTTATTTTTTTGAAATAACCTCTTGAACTTGAACGAGAGGTTCAACACATTACTTTAATCCAGAGTTATTTCTTCAAAAATGTAAGGTATAAAACACTGATCCTAATCATTATCAATAGTAATTAAAGAAATATTAATATATTCTTCTTCAAAGACAATGTCCCTAATCATTTGTCTACCTACAAACTCAACATTCTTAAAGAACCTGTTATTTCTAAGTCTTAAAAATTGATTTAGTTGTGGAATCATAATGTGGGCCCAGATGAAAGAATCCAAGAGGGGGTTGAATTGAATTTTTAAACTTTTATGTAAAATAAAATTCTTCTCATAAAAGTGTAAGCAATAATCACAGTAAATAAAGTGAATTGAATACAGAGTGGAAATGAAGAGAGATAAAAGCAAATTTGCACAGACAGTTTTATAGTAGTTCAACTATAAATCTACATCCACTCTTCTTGGTTGAATCCAATCATACCGAGGTTCACTAAGTCTTTATTTTCATGAGTCAAGAGAAACTCAGATACACCTTCTTCTTAAACAGTGAAAGGCAACCAAAATTTAGAAGTTCTTTGATTCGGGTTATGTACAACCCAACACAAATATTTTTTATAACGGGTGAAGAGAAATCCAATAATGTGTCTGATAAGATTAGAGAGTTACAAATTAAATCTCTCAATAGAGTGTGTGTGTAATAAGCTCAAAGTTTTCTCTCTTTAGAGTAATTACAGATGATGAACAGAGAGAATAATAATCGATTTTACAGAGGACTTTTTTTCAGTAATATGCCCTGAATGTTTTCTCAACTTCTGTTGATCTCTATAAAAATAATTGTATTTATATATGAATTAATTCGCTTCAACGACTCTTTGAATTCATTATTAATGACGATATTTAATGCTCTAAAACTAGCTATTCTACTACATAAATGAGGCATATATCGATACTTTATGTTCTATATATTGATACTTTGTTGATAGTTACTAGTGCATTATTCATGTATCGATATGTTAATAGTCATGTATTAATACTTATTTACGCAGAAAATTTTATTTTTGCCTCCATGTTGATATTTGATTTTTGAGTATCGATACTTCTTTCTCTTGATATATATTGTATGTATCGATACTTTGCTAGTTTTTATGCTACCTCGAGCTTTTTCACAGATGAGTATCGATATGTACTATTACTTCTAGGTGTGTATCGATAATTCCCTTTAAGATATTGATACGTGGATAGTTTCGCAAACGTACTTTGGCCTGGTATCGATACTTTTCTCTTATATATCGATACTTCTTTTCCTGAAGAGTCATGTATTGATACATGCTATCCTATGTATCGATACTTTGGCTGAATTTTCTATAATTTTAAATCCTTTCCCGATACAAAAAGTTGTAAGTGTAATACGACCAATATAAATTAACTCAAGGGACAAAATAAACATTATAATATTTACACATATTATAACTTAAACATTAATTCAAAAATAATGAATGATCAACTCATTTTCAAAAATATTCTTTAATCTATCAAGTTATCAATTTTGTTTATTAATACTTTAATATCAATATCAATATTATTTAAAATTTAATTGCATCATCAAAAACATCATATAATCTACAATCTCCCCCTTTTTTGATGATGATAAAACAAAATTGAACAAATATCCCCCCTTAATATAAGTCTCCCTTTTTATGTCAGCAAGCAAAGAAAGAATACATTCATAGCAATCATAAAATATATAAGGAAAGAAAACATGTATACATGTACAGAAAGAAAAGAGTGAAATAAAACATCCAAAGCAATGAATAATAATAACGAATTAACCAGAAAAATTATCAATCAATGTTAAATCATTCCATAATAGTAAAACAAAACTACCAAAAAAAGTAAGTATCCATAAAATAAATGTATGAGATCATCCAAGAAATAGTGGGGATGATAGAAATAGTGGAGATCATCCAAGAAGTAATCAAAGACAATAGTGGTAGGATTGACAAAGTATGTCAGCTAGCTCAGTATCAATGTCCTCGAGTTCCTCATCTGAAGAGGAGGATTCAACGGAAGCAGGTTGTGAGGATAATCCTTTACCAGAGGGAGGCCTAGAGCCAGAAGGAGGAGGGCGCGGAGTAGATGGACAATAATAGGGGGCAGCTGAGGTCCATGTGGGGGAGAATGAGGTCCTATGGAATGTCCTAATCTACCCAATCGATCCTTAATAGTGTCCAACTTAATGAGCAAGTTTGCATAGTTAATGGTCATCATCCACTGCTAATCAACCATCTTCCCAAGTTGGTACATCATTGGAATGCTTCATTCATACGTGTGTGTAACACCCTGTGTTTTACTCCGAGGGTATATTTGTTATTTTCTTCTTCTTTTAATCATACATCTGCATTCGTTTCATGTTCATGTGGTTGTGAGTGTGATTCTAGGCTCATGTGGGGAATATTTAAGTGAAAATTTAAATTTTGGTGGGTTCGATCGACCGAATGGGTGATTCGTTCGATTGATATTTTGAAGACTCTCTGCAAAATTTTGACTTCAGATTAATTCAAACGAATAGGGGAATTCGTTCGACCGAAGGAGCCATTCGTTCGACCGAAGTGTGGGTTCGTTCGACTGACAATTTGTGAGCTCTCTAACTTCTGTAGACGCTAAGGGATTCGTTCGATCGAAATGCTATTCGTTCGACTGAATTGACGCGAAATGACAAAATTGCCCATTTTCAAAAGCTTCCTCCTTAAGAAAACTTAAATGCAAAATAGTAATTTCACTCTTTTTCTATAAATAAGGGTCTGGGGGCCGAAATTTTAGGATTTCTCTCCTTTTTCTTTCCTTTTTCTCTTCTCTCACATTTTCTCTATTTCTCTCTCTAGACCCACCCACATTTTGCCCAAACTTCAATTTCTTTTCACCCACAAGCTGTATTCTATGCATCAATCATGCTGGGAGCATCAATTTGATGATAGAGGCGCAATTTCATGGAAGGGCACTTAGGGTTCCAAGAAAGAAATTGGGGTTTTTCGAATTAGAGGCAAAATCAAAGTAAACCGACCACACCATGAGGTTTGTAGCATCGTTTCTAACTCGTCTATATATTTATTTCCCATTTTTATGCATGTTGATTCGTATGGGTTTTCGTATGAGTTTTCGTAGATCTAGCCCTCACATTTAGTTTTAAGACATAAAATGGGTTGTAGAGGAATCGTAGAAGTCGTAGGAAGTTAGATTTATGATTTCAGAGATTTTGGGTAAACGTTAACAGTAACTCTGATTACTGTTTTGGCAAAGGAGTGGGGCCTACTAGTTAGAATCACGAGTATAAGTCAAAATACGTCGATTTAGTTGCAATGTGGGTTCGTACCGATAATAATTTGATAATCCGAGGTTTAGCAAGGGTTTTAGACGAATCCAGAAAATGGTTCGATGTTGGAAATTCGGGTTTAGCATGCATTACACATATTTAGATTTCATTTGTATATTAGAATGTATATTGATAATATTTATGCGTGTGGATAGGCGACGGTTCGAGGTCGATGTACTCGCGTAGCTCACCAAGGAACGAGGGGAACTAGGGAGTGTATACCCTCCCTGAGTAGTGAGTGGACACTCTTTCCTTTTATTTCTTTATTTATAAACTTATTTTCTTTATAAACGAGATAATATGTCAATATTTGAAAATGTTTTTCTTATTTCTTTCAATATAATAATGTGTTTATACATATGATGTACATGATTTTGTGATGGAATTGATAATGATTTGGTAGTTTGGTATGTGTTTTATATGATGGTATGGCCATTGAGGCCGTTTTGTAATATTTACTGTGATTGATGGCCATGTTGGCCTGTTTGTATTTTATTGAGCATTTTGTTATGATGACGGCCATGTTGGGCCTGTATTTGTTATGATGATGGCTAGGTTAGGCCTATGTTATTGTATATGGTGATGTGGCCATGTTGGCCTATTGTGTATAGTAGCTACTGGTTGTAGCCTAGGGTTGGCCTGAGTGGATAGAGGTCGCCTAGGTGAGTGTAGGATTTCACAGGTGAAGGAGTTATACGGTGCTTCATTTATTACTGAGTGAAGATTTGACCACCTGTGAGTCCTAGTCGGATTAGCACGAGATCACCACGTGGCTAATCCGAGACGAACGTCAGTGATGGGCATGTTTTTGTATAAATAATCCATGCCTTATTTTCTTTATGCATAAAAATGAATATTTTCGTAAAAGTATGTTTTAATTGCATATAAAAACCCATTGACGGTCTCGGGATACC
The DNA here is from genome assembly GCA_035590515.1 of Trichilia minutiflora. Classification (NCBI taxonomy): domain Eukaryota; kingdom Viridiplantae; phylum Streptophyta; class Magnoliopsida; order Sapindales; family Meliaceae; genus Trichilia; species Trichilia minutiflora. Next base: position 8,206 of record JAVXUL010058670.1, read on the forward strand.
CACGGCCAAAGTAGTCGCCGGGAAAAGGAGCCAGCCCAATGTCTTTCATAGTATGATTTGTGGTTTACAAAATAAACAAAGTTTTCTTTGGTTTTTAATGCTTTCGAACCCTACCTTACTTCATTAATTTCTTGATGAATGATTATATCTATCTATCTATCTATCTATCTATCTATATATGTACATTCGTATAAGTATGTTTTTATTTTGTTCACTCACTGAGTATACTTTCGTATACTCACCCCCCTCTCTTCTCAGTTTCAGGAAAATCGACAGGATAAGAGTTGGTGGTGGTGATTGCTTATAGACTAAAGACTCAGGTATACACATTTCAACTCATACTGGAAGTCAATAGTCTACTAGTGTCATCTTTACTTTTCTTTTTGTCTACGAAATTTGAAAATAATAAACAGACTTGTAATAAATGTATAAATTTATTTAGGGATGGATTGATCCCTACAGATTTTATTATTTTGAATGTTTTATTAATTGTGCGCACCAATATATCCATTAGAAGTGTTTGTGGCTTTGTTTCATCTATTGGAAGTTTTGGGTGTGAGGTTGGATTATTTGGAAGTGTGATGTGAAAATTTTTATGAAAAAAGATTCTTATCAAAGCCTTACAGGCCTATAGGTGGTATTCTGTGTGATTGAGTACACCTTGGAGGTCTGTGGCGGTTGTCACATATGGGACCCACGTGTCGAGATGTGACAGTGTGTCTAACTTGTGTACGGCTTTCATGACTGCATACTGAAGAGAGGTGAAATTGTCCAGTAACTACTCTATCTTAAAATCCAATATCAGATCCAGTAAAGTAAGGAGGACGGATGATCTAGACGGGTGAGATGGGGGCTCTGACCTATCTTATGGCATGGTCTCTGGTGGAGGTAGAAGGAGGAGGCGCTACCCCAGAAGGTATCTCGGCTATCTGCTCGAGGATTTCCTCCTAGTGTGGAGAATCCAATGTGCCTATGTGTGAAGCAGATACCATAGCCCATGAAGTATCTAGTTACTCCTCATACCCCATCCTACATACCGTCATAACAATAAGATAGAAAATCGGATGTTGAGTCTGACTATCCACATCATGTAATAAATCTTCTAACTATTGTCTGATGATCTATGTGATAACGTAACCATATCGCAGAGTAGTAGTAGTCTGAATCATCCAATAGGCGAGATTCAAAGTTCTTCTCTTTATGATGCACTACATCTACAAGATGTCCTCAAAGGTTATCTCCAAAAATTTGGCTGCCCTTGCATTGAGGTTATACAAAAGAATGAGGTGCAATATCCGCTCATATAAACCCGAATACACTGGTCTCAGATGAATCTATGCTAATCCAGGGTTCTGAAAGATAACTCGGCACCCTTCCAAGGCATTAAAGTTTCTAGGAAAGTAGTGCTCTCCACCCGGTTTCAATCCTAGGTAGTCAGATAATGTAAGTTCAGTAATCACTAGCTATTGTCCTCTAATCCATATGATGAACCTATTAGAAGTCTTAGTGGCAGAATGAAGGTCTCTAATGTCTAGGTTGAAATAGAATAACCGTATCAGTTCATCGTGGTATTCTCCCCACAGACTCAAATATGTCATCCATCCAAATTCCATAAAATGATTCAAATAATAAAGTTGATTGCACCAAGAAAGTCAAAATCTAATATTCGACCAGGAAATACTCGACAGTGAAGGAAAAGAGAGAGGAATTTATCCTGTTATTCTAAAGAGATAAACCTCTACGATTTTAGTTCTCATGGGAGAGCAATGGTTTGGTTCTCATTGTTGTCCCTTTATGGTCTTTTCGTGTATCATGGATTTGAAGGTATTTTCATTCTTGGACCCAATATCAGCAACCAGGAGTGAAAATGCCTCCGAATACGACTCCTGAGCAATGGGCTGCTTTTATGGCGTATTAGAATGCTCAAGCTGCTAAAGCTTCCGGATCAACTCCAAAATTGTCCAAGTTGATTAAGGAAGTACGATAATTGGGAAGTGTGCCTTTTGGAGGCACTACAGATGCGGTAGAAGCCAATCGATGGTTTAGAAAATTGGAGGGTGATTTGAATGATATGGAATTGGAGGACAGGTACAAGTTAAAGG
>JAVXUL010058681.1:0-10307 GCA_035590515.1 Trichilia minutiflora
TCGGTGTGATTGAGTGCACCCTGGAGGTCTGTGGCGTCTGTCACAGGTGGGCCCCACGGGTTGGGGTGTGACAATATATATGCAAATTTGGATAAATAAAAATTTGTCAAGTGTTAACATATTAACCATTAATATATTTAACACTAATCTCTTTCTCCAACAATTAAAGAAATTAATTAATTAATTAATAGATTAATCAATATTATGAATTTTCATAAATCCAATTTTATGATACATTTATCATAATGTCCTTGATCAATTATTACATAAGAGTAAAATAGTAATATCTATCTAAATTAAAAACTTTAATTTAGATTTAACTATTTTATAATAAAATTATATTTTAATATATTTGATAATCTCAATTATCAATTTGGCATGTAATTTATATTAAATTACATAAATATATCAAAATATAAATTCTTTGACTCTTTAAAGAATAATAAATACGTATAGCACTTATATATATTTATTTTGGTATTTTGTATTACCTCAGATGGTACTAACCCTTTATAGATAATATTTTATCTCTCTCTCATATTCAGAAATGCACAAAGATTTTGGTGTGATCATAAAAGTTTACCATAACTTAACCATAAGTGTATATCAAATATTTCAATTCTAAATTTTTTGGTTTCAAATATTTTGAAAATTTAATGAATATGGGTAATATTTAGTAATGCGTCATAGTCTCTAAATTATGATGAAGAAATTTTTGATCAAACCTTTCATTGATTGTACATACCATATGGGTTAAACCCTTCCGTTGTCTAATCCTAATCAAACAAGAGCTTGTTGAATGTCAAAACCCTAATCCCGATTTATTTATGAAATGTCAATCAATATGTCATAGATATGTTCCCATGAACTCTTCATGTGACATTTAAAATGCTATAGCAATAAACTTATTTTTAGACATCCATCAACATTTGATTAAAAACTCTACTTGAATAGAGTCAATGGAACCTCTCAATTTAATTTGTTGAGCCGATAGATCCCATTTTAACTGTCAACTAGAATCTTATATAAATAACACATAACCAAACTGGTTTTAACATACAAGGCATGATTAGTCCTGTCTTTATACACCATATGAATTATACACATCCATATAAGATTCGATTTAGACATCTCAAGTCAAAGGACTACATTGCGCACTAGTATAATATTTTGATAAATTATTGACTACATGTATACCATGTGATTTATCGATATTTGATCATATTTGATAAATAGTTTTCTAGTTATAAATCCATACTAATGCCCTTACAATACTCATATTGTCAGCCTCACATCTATCATCTTATGATATCAATAGGCGATATTCAATAATGCCTACTGTGTGATACAGTTGCCTAGTTAATACCACATATGTAGGAATGAGTTTGATAAATTCATTTAACTATTAAAAGTATTTATTAGAATAATTTATATATATTATTTATATTATTGCATGAATTAATAAAGGAAACAACAAATGTATGTAAATAATGAACAAATTCTTCCATTAATATATTAAGTTAACATAAGATCTCAAACCCTAAAACCGATAATACGAATGGTTTTTAGGTCATACACTAACAATCTCCTACTTGTACTAAAGTCATTAGCTATTGTATCATATACCCATCTTCTTAAGATGATAATCCAGCTGCTTCTGTATCATTGCTTTAGTAGTAGGTTAAATGCATTATCCGCTAAAGCAGTTTTCTATACAAGTATCTCTCTAGCTCCAATAAATTCTCTTAAAATATAATATTTATTTTAAATATATTTAGACTTTTGGAGTGCTCTAGGCTCTTTTGCCTATGCAATAACCCTAGTATTATCACAGAGCATAGTTATCAAATAATACATGTTAGGAACGACACATAGTTCAAATACAAACTTTAGCATTCAAACAGTCTCTTTTGCTGCTTTAAAAGCAATAATATATTCAGCTTCTGTAGTGGAGTTCGCTGTTGTTATTTGTTTGAAACTCTTCCAGTTAACAACACCTCTATTATATGAAAAAAAAAAATGTAACCAGATGTAGGCTTTTTATCATCGATATCTGACTAAAAATCAGAATCTGAGTATCTATGAATACTCTGATGGAGGTGAACTGATTTCTGCTCCAAGTTTAAATATGATATTATGGCCATCATGTGGACTTATAGAAAAGCTATCGAAGGATCACTAGTCAATTATATGAAAACTTTAAAAAATTTTAACAAATGTTAAACATATACATATATGAATGTAAACAAGGGGGTATCTATATACATCTTTATTCAATATCTAGAAAGCTAAACCATCTTCAATCACCTTCAAGCGTATCTATATGCCAATTAGCTGGCTCTGATTTTGATTATGTATTGGAAGACTAGAGCAAGTCAATAAGCTTATTTAATTTTTTTTACTCTTAGAAAATTTCTCCTTACTCATATGTAAGTGAAGAAAAGTATGAAAATGTTTTATACCTTTTTCTTTTGTCTCTTTTTCTTCCTTTTCTTCTTAAGAAATTTGTGCAAAGCAAAACCCCTTAATCACCACTTCAAAGATGATGTTCCAGTAAAAAGAAGAAGAAAAAACTATTTCCATTTTTCTCAACCTAATCCTCTCTCGTATTTCCTTTTATTTTTTTATCAAAGAAATAATGAAGAGGATAAATGTCAAGTGATTCATGATTAATTTCAAAAATCCATTCAATATCAATTAATCTATATTAATTGATATTATCACATATAATATAATATATATAGAGAGAGATTTTTTAAATAATTATTTTTACATATATAATAATGAAAACAATAAATGTTTAACTTTCAAACATTGAATAATAATGAAGTAAGAGGCTTTTTACATATATATATATATATATATATTAAATTCTTCAATCAATTATTAAAGAATTAATCCTAACCATTCATTAGAAAATGGATGGATAAGATTTCATTGAATTTTGATAATTGGCAACTAATCATGGTGCCATATGTCAACCAAAAATCTATTTAATTAAATAATAATTATTTAATCATTAATAAATAAACAACTTTATTTATTAATATATATATATATATATATATATATATATATATATATATATCAAACTATCTTTTCTAATTTCTTAATTATTCGTAAATCATATTTACGGTATCCCTAAAATCATCGATACATTTTTCGAACTAACACGTCATTACCAAAAAATTTATTCTTTACATTAAAGAACTAAATTGCTTTCCAATTAATATATCGGATCAATTTAATTATTTTCATCAATATGAAAATATTTATCTATCGTTAACTTGTCAGTTATTGTATATGACTCCCTAGGTGTACTGTAAACTAGACATGAACCGATACGAATCCTTTCGCATCACTTTAGTAGAACTCATTGTAACCAAAATTTTTAATGATCATAAGTGATCTTTAACACGATATCCTCATTTCTAGAACATAGAGACCCATATAGTCGTGCTTATATATAATAAAGTCCTTCTACCATCGATTCCTAATTGAATGAAGGCCATGAATTTGTCAAATCTTTAACTTAATCATAAGATCAGAAAATCAATTATATACGGGATCCGTATATCCAAAAACTCATTTTCAAAAACTATGTACTCTGACCAAAAATTTTGATCTCGTATATGACATTCCTGTATAAAATCTCAAGATCAAATATCTAAGCCAACAGATTTCATATTGATCATCACCTATTCTTATATAACAAGAATAAATTGCCATCAAGCTTTTTTCACTAGGCATGGCTAGTCCAGTGAGATATAAACAAATGAATGATGTGCCTCACTGCAGATAGCAACTGTAATGTCTCATGTCAAAGGACTAGAGATACACTAGTACAATGTATGATGAATTATTGACTGCGAATAATAGCTCATGTGATTTATCATATTTAGTTAGTTCAATAATATGTTCTTAAACGTAATACCCATGTTTATCCTCTTTTGATATGAGACTTATTACTCAACTATTAGCATTGATACTGATGATTAGCAGCAATTAAACATACCAATTGTACAATGTCATTATCCCCATTAACATTACCTCAATCAAGAATTTATTTGAATGTATTTAAGCCATAGACTCGGTTCTTATATCTATAATACTTTATATATAGAGTTTTGACACATAATATATATATCATTTTGTATTATTATAATAATCAATAAAATAAGACGCAACTGAATAGAATACAAAATGATAAAAAATACTATTTATAATTAACCACAAATATTTTACAATTAATCATTAAGATATATTTATAAAGGATAATATCTCTGACCCGTGTGACATTATTAGATCTAATACATATCTCTAACAAACTCCCACTTATACTAGAGCTAATCATAATAATATCTTATACCCATCTTCTCAAGATGGTGATTCAGTTGCTGTTGTGTCCCTGGCTTAATAAGTGGGTTTATCATATTATCAGCTACAGAGTCTCTTATATAATTAAGAGTTGATATAATTTAAACTCCCTGATTAAATAATACTTACATTGAATATGTTTGGACTTCTGGTAAGACTAAGGTTCCTTAGTCTACACTATTTCTCCATTATTATCATAGTATAAAGCTATTGGATTATTAATGGATGACCTACTTCGAGTTGACTCATGAATTTATAGAACCAGATAGCCTCTTTCACAGCTTTAAAAGAAGCGATATATTCAACTTCTATAATAGAGTTTGCTATAGTAGTCTATTTGAAACTTTTTCAACTTACAGTTTTTCTATTACATATGAAAACAAATGTGATGTAGACTTTTTATCATTCATATCTAACTGAAAGTTAAAATCAGTGTAACCTTCAATCATCTATTCATGCCTTTCATTTGTCAAAAATAAATCCTTAGTCCTTATCAAGTACTTTAAGATTCTCTTGACAATAGTCTAATATCGTTCTCCAGGATTTGTTTGATATCTGATCGTAACACTTACAGCATAATATATATCAGGTCTTGTATATAGTATGGCGTATATAAAACTCTCTATGACAAAAGCATAAGAAACTCCCTACATATACTTTTGGTCAACTTCAGTCTTCGGTTCAATCCCTATAGAGAGATGAACTCTATGACTACACTTTATGACCACTTTCTTACAGTCTTTCATACTAAACTTTTAAGTATATTTTCAATATACATTTTCTAGGAAAGACCTACTATTTGTTTTCATTTATCTCTATAGAGATGAATACTTAAATTATAGGTCACTTCTCCTAAATCTTTCATAAAGAACATACTAATCAACCACAACTTCATCTCAATTAACATGCCCACATCATCTTCTGCTAGTAATATGACATTTACATATAACACTAAGGAATGTTATGACATTTTTAATTTTCCTTTTGTAGACATATAGTTTATCAATATTCTTATTAAAGTTAAATAATTTGATCACATTATCGAATCGTATGATCAAACTTCTAAAAACTTGCTTTAATCCATAAATGGATTTATGCAACTTATACATTTTATGACTATCTGAATAAACAAACTCTATAGGCTGCTATGGTATCCTCAATTAAATCATTGAGGAAGGCTGTCTTTACATCTATTTGTCATATCTCATAGTCATAATAAGCTACAATAGCAAGTAAATCCGAATGGACTTTAGTATGGCAATTAGTGAAAAGTTTTCTCATAGTCAACACATTGTCTTTAAGTATAACCTTTTGCCATCAGTCGAGCTTTAAAAGTCTTTACTTTTTCATCTTTATCAATCTTACATTTGTCTATTTATAACTAATAGAATTTCTTTTGGTGGATCAATAATTAACCATACCTGATTAGCATTCATGGAATCCATATCAAATTTCATGGTCTCAAACCATCTTTTAGAATCGATATCTAATATCGCTTCTTTATAGGTTCTAAGGTCCTCCTATTGTACCCTTTTCCTATCATAAATGATTCAAAATCATTATTAGACAGAAAGAAATACCTTTTGGGAAGGATATAAAATCCTAAAAGCTTTATACAAAAGATCTACAAAGAAGTTTGTTTACAAAGTTCTGAGAATCAAATCGTATAGGTTTATCATTATGAAATAGTTTATTTGCCTTAACAGGCTCATCCAATTGAGGTTCCTCATCATTAAGCTTTTCAGACTTTTTTGAAAACTCAATTTTTCTACTTACACCATCTGATGGTTAATTAACCAACTCTGGCCATTTCACTAAATGAACCACATACTTCTGTGTGTATCATTTTAAAAATTTTAATGGCTCTTTTTTCTTGTCTTACAAAAGACAATTTGGTTATATTATTTGAAGATAAGATTCACGAGTTGGGTAAGGTTCAAAATCTTATAGCCTTTTAAGTTCATATTTACCCACCTTTTCAATCATGTTGATCCAATATGACCTAATCGATGATGCCATATCAGTTTTGAATTGATCTTATTTTTAGATATTTCTTATCAATGGTACTTGTCATGTTAATCTCATTTTCTTCAAGAACATATAAACAATTTATACATAAGCCAATGCTAATATATTTATTTCTCAAATAAATGTAACATTTATATCCATCATAACTAATAGTATAGCCGTATTTATACAATTAATTGACAGATAAAATATTTCTATTGGCTATATCATAATACACCATTTTGTCTCGTACAAAAATATGACCTATATGCAAAACCAATTTGCAAGTTCTTGAATATATGGTAGCAACATTACTCTATTGGCAATTATCAATGTTACTATACCTCTCGCAAGTAACCATTTATTCTTAAGGTTATATAACGACATATAAATATGTAACATGGCAGTTGAATCTATTATCCAAGATTTCAAATTTAAAATAACATTTAATTTAATTTCAATAATATGTTAAAAAAATAGACCTTACATTTTCTTTATACTTAACTTTGTAAGTAAAGAGGATAATTCCTCTTCTAATGAACAAACTTGTCATAAAACTGACACTCATCTTTAGTCTAGCTCGTAGCAGTTGGCTTAACTTTAGAGCTCTCTCTAAACAACTCTACCAAAAAGAGATAGATTTTAGAGGTATCTAGCATGTCCTCACATTAGGTCTGTAAGTCATCACTTGCAGACTTTAAAATATACGATTTTCCTTTAAGAATGTATTCCTTCCATTTTTAGAAGGTCTTTTTTTTTTTTTTTTTCAGTGAAGAATTCTCAGAAAGGGCCATGGGTGTTTGTTTTTGAAAAACGTAAACCAATTTTTAAAAAAAGGGTTAGACATTTTCTCATATCACCAAATCAAGTATCTATCTGTTTATGCAATTAGTAAGACAGTAAAATACATTAGTATGTATTTGTGTAAATATCAAACCATTCAATTTTGGACTTTAAACCAAATAGTGCTCTCATTACTTAAATTAAATCTTATACTACCTTGGATAGGCATAACCGAAATTATATTCTAATTTTCATGGGCGATCAAGTTCTTATTGAACTTACCAAATCTTACCTGACAATTATTGGTCTAATAAACCCAACAAGTTAGAAACTCCATTCTATTTGTAATACTTTACAAGATATGATTAATCAACCTCTAAATCCTAGACACCTCATCTAATAGTTATTGGTGCTTTAATCTAATTAAGTTAGTCCCAATACTTTTTCATAAATAGAGATACAATTAAACCCCTCACCTAACAATTATTGGTAACCTAATACACTCTATAAGAAAATAGGTCAATTAGATTATGACTCCTTATGAGGGCTTTTACGTGACAGTTATTGGGTTATCCCATTAAAAATATTTATAATCTACTAACTGTATTGTGTCACAGCTCGAAATCCCCGGACTATGCAGGAGACAGGGCTGACCTTATCTACTAAGCCTCTTATTGAAATGAATTATTTTCATTATCCATTTGATATGGATTATATATATGCATATGAGATAAAGACACACAACTACTAATGTAATACACCTTAAACTATTTAAACTGAAAAATGGGACTTGATGTCCATAATCATTCATACATAAATTCTAAACACATAGCAGTATATTTATATAATTACTGCTTTTATAAAATACAAAATAGGCTACATTGCCTATTTACAGACTGACCATGCATGATTGCACTCAACCCTAATGACTGCATCCACTATCCCGCTCTATTTGCCTATCTTTCATATAACAATTAAGGTCCCTACAAAACTGAGTTGTGGTTAGGGGGTTGGTAAGTCTTTGGAAAGACTTAGTGAGTATATCAAAACAAAACACGAGTTATCATATAAAAGAATTAACATAATTTAAACAATTAGCACTCATACACACAATTCATAATGTCATCATATATATGTATAGATATATATATATTTATCATAAACATAAAAGCGTGTACATTATCAAAATTTATCATGTGAAACAAATTATGTTCATTCATCGTAAACATTAGCTCATAAAATTTTTTATATAATGCACGTATCATGTCTGTAGTTGAATGCCATGTATATCGTGAACATATGTCGAGGGTTGCATACTTAACCAGATAGAGGGACAGTTCATACCCAAGGCTATACGCACTTGATGGAGCAGAGGGATAAATTTACAAGGTATGCACATATCATGTTTGGTCCATGTCCAATACTACACACTTGACCGAACAAAGAGATAATCCATAGCCAAGGGTACACACTTGCCCAGGCAGAGGGATAATTATAATTGGATCCATTGATCAAATCTAGTGCACACGCACATGAATGTAACCATATATATACAGATATCTTTAGAACTCATATATGAAAAGTATATAACACAACCATACTGATCTCCTTCTGGCCTTTACCCAATTTAACATGTCCACATTTCCAATCTTTAACTATCACACAACATGAATCAATCATAAATATCATCTCATCTATAAGCATGATACATATATATACATTATACATAGCAAACTCATATCCATCAATAATTCGGCCTTCTCCTAGCCTCAATACCATATAATTCTTCAACGCTTCTTTCAATTTCTTACAACAATCTCACATATCTTACTATATCCATAAGCATAGGCATTATTATGAAATGATATGAACACATAAACAAAATATAGTTATTCAATTCATAACTCATCATCATACCACAAAATTCATAAACTTATATCCGCATGCATATGTGCTATGCATTTACAGTCATTTATAAAACATCCAATCATCATAATTATTTCTAATTCATACATATTATAAGCATTATAAGACTAATATCCATTCAGAATATAGTTATTCCATTCAAAATCCAGATGACCATTCATATACACATCGATATACAATCCAAACAATAGTTACTATATTCATTAATCACATGTTTCAAATCCTCCTACATAAAACATCATCATAATACATGCTACACTAATATAACTGAAATAAAAATGGTTATAAGCAAGTCTGTGAGTCTACTCAAATAAAAGTTATAGAATAAATAATGTACGATAAACCATAAAGTATTCTCATTTCCAGATCTTACTTAATAATATATAAATATCAATACCACATAAGCTATTCATTTCATAAGCAGCAAAATACACAAACGAACACATCAATAGCTAAATTACAAGTAGTCATAAACTATCCATCACTTGTTTATCCATAATCATTCGTACATAACTCATAAATACATATTAGTATGTTTATATAACTACTACTTGTATAAAATACAAAATAGGCTACATTGCCTATTTACAGACTAACCATGTATGACTGGACCACTATCCCACTCCATTTGCCTGTCTTTCATATAATAATTAAGGTACCTACAAAACTGAGGTGTGGTAAGGGAAGGGGGGTAAGTCTTTGGAAAGACTTAGTAAATAAATCAAAATATACATAAAGTTATCATATAAAAGAATTAACATAATTTAAATAATTAGTACGCATACACACAATTCATACACGTTATCACATATGTGTATACATATATATATTTATTATAAACATAAAGAGCGTGTACATCATCATAATTGATCCTGTGAAACAAAGTATGTTCATTCATCATAAACATTAGCTTATAAGAATCTATATATAATGCACATATTATGTTTGTAGTTGAATGCCATGTACATGTATATATGTATATCATGAACATATCATCTCTGGTCCATGTCCAAGGCTACACACTTAACTGGATAAAGGGACAGTCCATACCTAGGGCTATGCACATATCATGTGTCACGCCTCGACCCTAGTCGGCCACGTGACAATCGCCGCAAATCCCAGAAATACATCCTATTATTTAGAATGCACCTCTAGAACCCGCAAGGCATTCGTACCTATTTTCAAACTCATTAACCAATAATAAAAATAAAATA
>JAVXUL010058702.1:0-10306 GCA_035590515.1 Trichilia minutiflora
GATACGACACTTGGACTCACCGGACTATACTATAACAAGACTACCTATACTTGGGTACATAATCTAGTTGAGATCACCTGTCCTCGAGCATATATACTGTAAAATCCCCTAAAGGGGTCGATATGTTTGAAAGCGTATCGATACCTTTGGCATTTTTCTCCCAACGTATCAATACGTTTGACCAAAACACTATTTATAAGCCTGCAGGGTGTCGATATCTTCCTCAACGTATCGACACCTTTTGTCGCAAATGGGTTTAATCTCCGTCACCAACCTGTCGATACACCTTGCCAACGTATCGATACGTTGAGCACTGTTCACTGTTCATCAAGCTTCAAGGTGCCGATACCTTTTACCAAAGGTATCGATACCTTTGACCCCAACAGTAAACGTGTCGATACCTTCTTCAAAGGTGTCGATACCCTTGGTCACCATCTCAATGTGTCGATACGTTTCCCCAAACATATCGATATGTTTGCTTTTGGTCCTTCTTTCGAGGACTACAACTTCAACTGGCCATAACTTTTTGTTTGGATATCCACTCAGAACCCATAATATATCAATACGAAGCTCTCTCCGAGCTCTACAAAAATGAGAAACTTTTTCTCAATTAGAGATGATTTTGGGATCAAAAATATATATCTTTCTCATAATCCCAAATCCAACACCATAATTTTATCCAAGACAAAATCATCAAGTTTTATACCCTCTCGTGCAAAAATCTAAGCACCAGGTCATGCACGTACACTCATGAGGGATTTATAATCATGTCCAAATGCTAAAGGACGGGTTTCACACCCTTAGTCACATTTGCATATAAGGGTAAAACTGTTATTTTCATCTAAATTAAACACTTTAATTTAGATTTTGCTATTTTATATGAAAATCATATTTCAATATATTTGATAATCAAAATTATTAAATTTAAATATGTAATTTACAATAAATTACATACATGTATCGTATTAAGGGAAAAATAATCATTTTGTATTAAATGAAACTATTTCATTGAATTTTTATTAGTTTGCCTTAAAATCATATTTTAACATATTTGATAATCATTATTATCAAATTTTGCAAGTTATTTACATTAAATAACCATATGACATCATTATATCATTTCTTTAATAATTTAAAGAACATTTAATATATATAATTGTTACACGTATCGATTTTAGCCTTCTTAATATTATCATGAGGGTGCTAACCATCTTTCGATAATATTTTATCTCTCTCTCATGTGAAAAAACGTTAGAGGATCTTGGTAGACCATGAAGGTTCACTGTGACTCGGCCATGAACTGACGTCGAATATTTTAACTCCGAATATTTCGGTTGCTTATCGACTATGGTTAGTATCTAGCAATGTGTCATAGTCCCTAAGTCACGATAAAAAAATATCTTCATCAAACCTTTCCTTGATTGCACATAACGTGTGAGTAACATCTTTCTATTATCATATCCTGATCGAGACAAGGCATAGTCCCTCATTCAAATCATTGATCATATGTCAATAGTATGCTATGGCCACATACTTATAATCGAGACATCATATCGACATTCGATTAGGAACTTGACTCGAACTGAGATTCTCAGTCTCATGTGTTAAGCCAACGGATCCCATCTTGACTGTCAACCGAATGCCTATATGAACAAAGCATACCCAAACCAACTTTTTATTCAAGGATTGATTAACCCTGCATGTATACACCATATAAAATATACCTATCCATAAAGAGTTCGATTCTAGACATATCAGGTTAAAGGATTATGTCATACACTATTATAATCTATCGATAAATCATTGACTACATGCACACTATATGATTTAACGATATTCGATCTTGTTCGATAAATAGTTCTCTAACTATAAATCCATACTAATGCCCTTATGATAATACTCATATTGTCAGCCTACATATATTATCATATAATATCATTAAGCGACATATAGTATGACTACATATATGGTTTCTATAGCATACACACTAATAGTAAAATGTAGCTTATGTTAAGGATAATTGATTAACAGCAAGAAACAGAGTTTTAATCAGTAGAAAAATGAGTAAAATGAAAGAAATTTGCAGAAAATCCCCAAAAACAAAATCAAAAACTACAGACTAATGGGAGAGAAGAAAATGGATGAAATAAAGAAGCCTTGCTCTTAAATATACTTATGTGGGAGAGGAAATGACCAATTTACCCTTTGTCCCTCTACCATTCTATCTTCTTATGCATAACAGCTTGCGACAAGGCTTCTGTTCTCACTTATTTATACTATAATTTCTATGCCATTTATTTCTATGAAATCCTTATTTTGTCTTCCTTCAGTAGAAATAAACCGCGCATCAATCGAATTTTTGGATTGACTGAAATTTAGCTCGGAAGCTCAGGTGCACGGATGATTCCTTCTTATGCATAACAACTCGTGACAAGTCTTCTGTTCTCACTCATCTAAGCTCTAATTTTAATGAAGTTTCATTCTATGAAAAACTTATTCTGTCCTCTTTCAATAAAAACAAATTACAGATCAATCGGATTTTGGATCAACAAGAATTTAGCTTGGAAGTGTAGGTGCGCAGATGATCCCTCAACGAAAGTCCCTTTATACTCTTCTAATTTTTAACAAATTAACCTTATTCCCTTACCAAACTTTAATATGATATTAATGAGTCAATTTAGCACCCGAACGAATATTTTATAAAAGTATAAAAATGCCCTTCTTGGGTAAAAGACTAAAATGCCCCTGAATCTCATGTGCAACAAAATGTTTGCTTCAATTATATAGCTTACCATGGTACTCCCACACAAATGCGGAATGTTACATTCTTCCCCCCTTATACAAGACTTGTCCCCGAATCAAAACATATGCTAAAGGGTTAGAATTCATACTTTCATTAAAACAAATGAGGAAATTGAAGCTGTATGGTATCTTCAACCTCTCATGTAGCTTCGAAAACCTTATGATACTGCCAGATAACCTTCACTAATGGAATCCATCTAGAACAAACCTTTCAAACTTTTTAATCCATAATTGGGATAGGTTTTTCTTGATAAGTTATATTCTAATCAATCTCTACTGATTGTTGGTCTAAAGCATGAGACTAGTCTGGAAGATAATTCCTAAGCATGGATACGTGAAATATAGGGTGTATCCTATCTATGCTAGGTAGAAAGGCAATCTCATAAGCTCTATCTCCCACCCTTTGGAGAATCTAAAATGGTTCGATATATCGTGAACTTAGCTTGCCTTTCTTTCTAAATCTTATCACTCCCTTGAATGGTGAAACTTTTAAAAACACATAATCTCCTTCTTGGAACTCAAGATCCCTGCGTTGAAGATCAGCATATGACTTTTGTCTACTCTGAGTTGCTTTCATTATTTCTTTGATTATCTTGATATTCTCCACTGAATCTTAAATCAATCTGGGCCCAAAAGTCTATGCTCACCTGTCTCAAACCAACCTACTGGTGATTTGCATTTTTGCCTATACAAAGCTTCAAATGGAGCCATTTGTATACTATAATGATAACTGTTATTATATGCAAATTTAATCAAAGGCAGGTGTTGATCCCAGCTACCTTCAAAATCTAAGACACATGCTCTTAACATATCTTCTAAGGTCTGGATGATTCGCTTAGACTGCCCATATGTTAGGGATGAAAAGTCGTACAAAATTATAACCGAGTACCCAAAGCACTTGAAATGATCTCCAAAACTTAGAGGTAAACTATATACCTCAATCAAAAATAATGGAAATAGGAATACCATACAAAGATATCACAATGCCTAAATAAATCTTGGCATGTTGTGAAGCAGAATACGTAGTCTTTACTAGGAGAAACTGAGCAGATTTCGTTAATCTATCCACAGTCATCCGAATAGAATCATAGCCTTTTGGAGTTCGATACAACCCTACCACGAAGTCTATAGTTATCTTATACCATTTTCACTCAGGAATATCTAACATTTGGAGTGTCCCTGTAGGCTTCTGATGCTCAACTTTTACTTGCTAACATGTTAATCATCTAGACATAAAGTCAGCTATGTCTTTTTTTTATACCTTCCTACCAATATCAGTCTTTTAAATCTTGATACATGTTTATAGCTCCTAGATGCATCACATAAGGAGATGTATATGCTAATTTCATAATTCGAGCCTTTAGTTCCTTCACTGGAGGAACTACTATCCTTTCTTGCATTCTCAAGATACCCTCTTCATAAAAAAAAAACTGACTTACTTCACATTGCTTTAAGCGGTTCATCCTGTCTATTATCAAAGGGTCAGCTGCTTAAGCTACTTTGATTTCATCTATTAAAAGAGACTTCACTTGAATTTGTGCTAGTTGAATCCCTAAATCAATTACCATAAAGTTTTCCCCACTCTGAAGGCATTATCTAAAATTTCTAACTTTCGATTGATTATCGATTGACAAGTGTGATAAACTACCCATTGACTTTTTGCTTAAAGCATCTGCCACAATATTCACCTTACTAAGGTGATACTAAACAGTGCAATCATAATCCTTTAAAAGCTCTACCCATCATCTTTACCTTAAGTTAAGGTCTTTCTTATCAAGAATGTATTTAAGGCTTTTATGATCAGTTTATATTTCAAAAATTTCTCCATACAAGTAGTGCCTCCAAATCTTAAGAGCAAAGATGATTGCAGCCATTTCCAAATCATACATAGTGCAAGTCTATTTATAGCTCTTCAATTTCCTTGATGCATATGCTATGACTTTGCCAAACTGTATCAAAACACAGCCAAGACCTATCCTAAAAGCATCGCAATACACTGAAAATCCTCTAGATCCTGAAGGTAAAGTTAATACTAGAGCTGTAGTTAAATACTCTTTAAGTTTTTGAAAACTTTTCTCATAGACATCTGACCAGACAAACTTTACATTTTTTTGAGTTAAACGACTCAAAGGAGCCGCTATACTTGAAAATTTCTGAACAAATCGTCGGTAATGTCCCGTTAGACCTAGAAAGCTCTTAATCTTGATAACATTAGTTGGGCGTGGCCAACTCTGAATTGCTTCAATTTTATTGCTGTCCACACTGATTCCCTCCTTAGATATAATATGGCCTAAGAATGACACTTCAGATAACCAAAATTCACACTTTGAAAACTTAGCATATAGCTTCTGCTCTCTCAACATCTGCAATACCAACCAAAGGTGTTGCTTATACTCCTTTAAACTTTGAGAATACACCAAAATATCATCACTAAACACAATGAAAAAATGATCCACATAGGATTTGAACACCCTATTCATTAAATCCATAAATGTAGCTGGTGCATTAGCGAGCCTAAAAGACATCACCAATAACTCATAATATCCATAACAGGTATGAAAAGCTATCTTCGGAATGTCTCCCTTCTTTATCCGAAGTTGTTAATACCCTGAACAAAGATCTATCTTAGAGAACCACTGGGCTTCCTACAACTGATCAAACAAGTCATCGATATGAGGCAATGGGTACTTATTCTTAATGGTGACTTTATTAAGTTGCCTATAATCAATGCATAAACGTAATGTCCCATCATTCTTTTTCAGAAATAGAACTAGAGCACCCATAGAGATACACTCAGGCGTATAAATCGTTTATCTAGGATATCTTGTAGTTGAACTTTTATTCTTTCAACTCTGTTGGAGCCATCCGATAAGAAGGGATTGAAATAGGCTAAGTCTTTGGGGCAAGTTCTATACCAAACTCAATCGGTCTATCAGGGGATAAACCAGGTAACTCATCGGAGAACACATCTGAATACTCATAAACTACAGGAACTAAATCAAGTCTTAGGCTTTTCTTCTCAGAGTCATAAACATGTACAAGATATCTCACGCACTTCTTTCTAAACAAATTTAGCATAGACATTGTGGATATCAGATTTTTAAGAACCTCACTATGATCCCTCTTATACTTATATGAAGGCTCTCCTGACACCTGAAAGGTAACTACCTTTTGATGACAATCTAAGATAGTATGATACTTGAATAACCAATCCATATCAAGAATCACATCAAAATCTATTATCTCAACCAGAATTAAGTTAGCATGATACGTGCGACCCCTAATAACAATAGTACATCTTCTCAAAATCTTAAAAGTTACCACAACACCTTCAGTAGGAGTACATACTGAAACAAAAAGGCTCTAACAAGTCCATAACCTTCCTAACCATGATACAAAGTATGGACAAATGAAGGAATGAGTCGCGCCAGGGTCGAACAAAACTCTGGCATGTTGAGATTCCATAAAAAGAAAAGCTGTAATTATAGCATTGGATGCTTGAGCATCTTGAGGGGTCAAAGCAGACACTCTGGCAGGGCCCTTCATAGAAGAAACCTGTCCTCTGTTCCCTAATGACTGACCTTTACCCAAAAATCTCTGATCTCCCTGCCCCTTAGCTCTTGGAGGTGGCACAATAGTTGGGGTAGGAAAAGGTCGACTAGTTACTAACTGTGACTGATTAAGAGGATAATCCCATTTTATATAGCCTACTTGTCCACAACGATAGTAAACATCCGGACTTTTTAAACACTACCCAATATGTGGGCATCCACACTTTTGACAAAGAGGTATAGAAGATTGTGTCACTCAAACAAAAGAGGCTGCTTGAGAATTAGTGCCCTGAGAAAAACGTCTATCAGGAACTCTGCTCCTCAAAGAACCTCCTTTACTCGGTGTATCTCTGTTAGCAAACTCACCCTTAGATTTTCCCTATTTAACTTATGAAGCTTCCCTAACTCATTAGATCTTGGCTTCTTGCAAGATTCTTTTTTTGCTTGCCTGTCTCAAACCCTCATTTCAAATCCATATGCAGCATCCAGAACATGTGTGTAAGAAGTGGCTTCTGAAATTGGGATAGAATGATACAAATAATCTCGAAGTCCATTTACAAATCTCTTGGCTTTCATATCTTTTATGCTAATCAATTGATGGGCATATCGGGGGAGGCGTGTAAAACGTCCATCATATTCAGCCACTGTCATATTTTTGCTTTGAACTAACTATTCAAACTCTTTACCTCTTGCATCTCTAAGGCTCTAAGGAAGGAAGCAGCTTAGGATTGCAGAATTGAATTTCGACCATTCTAAAGGTGAACTTAACTCTCCCCTATGTTGCAAATATGAGGCATACCATTCATAAGCAATGTCCTAGAGTTGAAACCCCTTAAGTTGCACGACCTTAGTTGAGGAGTAACTTAAAGTAGTACAAATCTTATTAGATTCCTCAAGAATGCCCGTTGGGTCTGAATTGGATCCAATCCCAAGGAATGTAGGTGGTCGCATTTGTCAAAATTCTGAAAGTGTCACCACCACTTCTTGCTTTTGAGTCGATGAGGCTCGAATTGATACTGAGATAGGAGCTAAAATGGGAGGTGCTGGGGGTTGTTGTTGCTGTTGTCTCAATAAATCTACTATTATTGGTATGCATGTTACAACTCTTAATTTTGATGATAACAAAATGGATGACCAAATAAAAATGAAGGAACAAGAACTCAAATCAAACTGAAATGGTAAAGCTTTCAAGTGTTAAAAATGTAACATATTTATTTTGTAGAAAGTAATGAAGATTAAGCTCAAAATTTTTTCCTTAGTCATTTACTTGATGAAATGTTTCTTTAAAATAAGTCATGATTATCCCCTTATTAAACCTCAAAAGTTTTTGAATCAAAAAGTCCCATTTGTTTAAGGAAACAAGTATTTATTCGAACAAATAAGGCCATTCGTTCGAATGAAGTTGTTGTCATTTCAAAGTTAGGGGACTCAATTTTTGTCGGTCGAATGAATAAGGTCATTCATTTGAATGAATTTACCACTTTTTCAAAGTCAGGGGACTCAATTTTTGTTGATCGAATGAATAGGGTCATTCATTCGAACGAAGTTATTGTATTCTTTAAAGTTAGGGGACTCGAGTTTTATTGATCGAGCAAAATCAGTATTTGGTTCAAACGAAGTAGTCACTTCGATTGATCGAAGTACATCTCTCATTCAAATGAAGAAATGGAAGTATATGACCGTAAGATTAGAGTCTTTTCGGTCGAACAAACTAAACCCTTTGATTAGACAAATCGTCACAAATTTAGAAAATAACAGTTAGTTTTTCTGTCCAACGTCATATTTTCTTAAAAACTATAAATAGTCCTCTCATTTGTTTTTGTAAGTCTTTTTGAACGTCTGAAATCACTGTTATATTTGTTTTTAATCACAAATAATTCTTTTGAGCTTAATCTTTTATACATTTAGAATTCTCTGTTGTATAAAAGACCTAGCTCATTTTTCTTCATTTTTATATCATTTGAGAAGGGTTAAATACTTGATTGTAAAATTCTTAATATTCATTCTTGTGTATTGAGAGTGATCTTGTGAGATCATTTGTTTATCACTTGAAAAGTGATTTGGTTGTAAGGTTTGGAGGTGAACCATTGTAAAATCTCCAGTTGTTTAAGCGGTTCCTTGGGTATCAAGGTGTGAATGGTGAATCCCTCAAGAGTGTTTTGAGGAGAGTGGATGTAGGCTTGGTTTTAACTAAACCACTATAAATTCGTGTTCAAAATTCTCTATTACCTTTGCTTGTCAACATATATTCAAGTTGTGGTTGTGTGTGACTTATTGGTTGGAGTTTTATTATGCCAAAAATTTAGAAACCCAATTCAACCCCCCTCTTGGGTTGCCATCTTCGATAAACTAATTTATTGTCTCTATGGTTCATTGCATACGCTATATCCCTGATATAGTAATATTTTCAATGGGGCCTGCTGTCCTCTCAGCTACACCCTATATCTTCAATCCTCCTTCTGCGAGGATGTCCCCGACCCTTAGGTGCCAATTCTTAAGGCATAGAAGAACCTTGATCGGGGGTGTTAGCTTGCAGAGCACTATTGATATTAATGCATCTCCAAGGGAGCATGACTATCTAATTAATAAGAAACAGAAGGTTAATCTCTCATAAAATTGTATAAATCAAATCGACATCTAAAAAGGAAACTATATAGGTCAAACATCGAAGTAGTGTCTTGAATACAAGTATGTTGTACATACCGCATGCAAGACTCTACCCTACCCATGTAATCAGGAAACTTTAAACCATACTCTGATACCAACTTGTCACACACCACAGTGTAACTGGTAGGAGAAAGAATCCCTCATCCCCATTACCCACCTAACGATATTAAATGAGAACGTGATCGTGATCACCTGTTATTTATATATTCAATGCTCAACATATCATATATCATATGAATGACATAAATGGAATCTATCCATTCCAATTCTAAAAAGGGCTTTGTGCCCAACATATACATATATGCACTAAAAATAATGAAACTATCTACTATGTCTACATATTGAATCCACCAAAGATTTATATATCAGTATATCTATAATACATAGGAGGGCTTTAAAGCCCAAACATCATCTACAATACAAAATCCACCTAATCTCATAGTGAATGCATGTTAGTATCTGATCCACTGGCTTGCCCTTATAGACATCTACTACAAAAAGAGAAACCCGCAAAACTAGTGGGAAAGTAGGGGTAAGTCTGGGGAAGACTTAGTGAGTGGAAAGAAATACCAATGAAATCATAAAGAAAAATAATTTAATAACATCTATAGATCGTACACAATTACTAATCTGGCAAGCTATACATACATTGCAAGAGTACTATCATACACTAGGATATAACTTGTAATCGAGCATCAAGCACATTTCACTATGCACTTGATCAGACAGAAGGATAGTCCATACCCAAGGCTACTGTAACATCCCATGTTCTACCCCGAGGGTATAATTGTCATTTCTTACTTCTCCAGCTCATACATTAGCATTCATTTTATATCTCATGTGTTTGTGGGTGTAATTCTGGGCTCATTTGGGGAGTATTAATGTGAGATTTCAATTTTTGGCAGGTTCGGTCGACCGAATAGATGATTCGTTCAACCGAAATTTTAAGGACTCTCTGAAAAATTTTGGCTTTAGATTCATTCAAACGAATAGGATAATTCGTTCGACCGAATTGGGCATTTGTTCGACCGAATGAGAGGTTTGTTCGATCGAAGTGTTGGTTCATTTGGCTGAACATCATTTCGTTTGATCGATAATTTACGAGCTCTCTGACTTCTATAGACGCTAAGGGATTTGTTTGATCGAAATGCTATTCGTTCGATCGAAGGGGGTGGTTATTTTTATTTCCATAGACGTCATCTAGATAAAATTAGGAATTAATTTCATCGTAGGAATCTATAGAATTTTAATTACTTCCCTGTGGATTCGATACCCTTTACCCTAGG
>JAVXUL010058713.1:0-10306 GCA_035590515.1 Trichilia minutiflora
AAAGAAATTCCATAAACCAAAAAATCATCCATAAAAACCTCCATAATTTCTTCAATTAAATCCAAAAAAATAGCCATCATGCACCATTGAAAGGTTGCTGGTGCATTACATAACCCAA
The DNA here is from genome assembly GCA_035590515.1 of Trichilia minutiflora. Taxonomy (NCBI): domain Eukaryota; kingdom Viridiplantae; phylum Streptophyta; class Magnoliopsida; order Sapindales; family Meliaceae; genus Trichilia; species Trichilia minutiflora. The sequence goes on from JAVXUL010058713.1 coordinate 119, forward strand.
ACAACATCCTTTGATAAGCAAAGGTACCATAAGGACATGTAAATGTGGTCTTTTCTTAATCATTGGGATGTATGAGAATCTGAAACAAACCAAAAAATCTATCTAAATAACAAAAGTAATCATGTTTTACCAATCTCTCTAACATTTGATCAATAAAAGGTAAAGGGAAATGGTCTTTTCTAGTGACTTTTTTCAATTTCCTATAATTTATACACATTCTCCATTCAATCACAGTCCTAGTGGATATAAGCTCATTACCTTCATTACTTACCACTATTATACCTCCCTTTTTAGTATGCAATGGATAGGACTTATCCAAGAGCTATCCGAAATGGGGTAGATAATCCCTGTAGCTAACAGCTTGAGCACTTCTTGTTTCACCACTTCCTTCATATTCGGGTTAAGCTTCCTTTGGTGCTCCACTACTAGTTTGGCGTCATTCTCCAAGATAATTTAGTGCATTCAAAATGCAGGACTAATTCCCTTCAAGTCTGAAATCTTATAGCCAATTACTCTTTTGTGCTCCCTTAGTACCTTTAATAATTTTTCAACCTGTATAATACTCAAATTTATATTAACTATGACTAGATATGTACTATTAGGTCCAAGAAATTCGTACCTGAGGTTTGAGGATAAAGGCTTTAGATCAACTTGAGGTGGCTCTTTTGTTTGCAAATCAGGTTTTAGAATTTGTTTTAGTTGCATGGCTTGTGCTTTTTGTTGTACAGGCTGTGCATTCAGCATCTATGTAAAATCTAAGACCTCTGCATCTAAAGACTCTTCTGTTCTAACATGTACCAAATAATTTTCAAGATGGTCCTTCGGTTGTGATACTTTGAACTGAGTTTCTACTACTTTATCAACAATATCCGCTCTTAGGCAAGAGTCCTCGTCATTCATTGATTTCATACTTTACCCAAATTAAAATCCACTTTTTTATCCCTAACCTTCAGAGTTATATTTCTATTTTTTACATCAATTATCACTCCTACTGTAGTTAAAAATGGCCTTCCAAGAATGATTGGGATGTTGACATCTTCCTCCATATCCAAAACTACAAAATCCACTGTATAAAGAATTCTCCAATCTTCAAGGGTACATTTTCCAAAACTCCAGCTGGGTACTTAATTGATCAGTCAGCTAGTTAGAAGGTAATCATAGTTGGTTTTAGCTCCCCTACATCAAGTTTTTGGCATATAAAAAGAGGCAAAAGACTTACACTCGCTCCAAGATAGCACAATGCTCTTCTTGTACTCGTACTCCCGATTTGGCATGGAATAGAGAAATTACCCAGATCCTTTAACTTTGGTGGCAACTTATTCTGCAGTATAACACTGGATTCCTCTATTAAGGCCACTGTTTCAAACTCCTCAAGTCTCCTCTTACTAGAAAGAATCTCTTTCAAGAACTTAGAATAGGTGGGCATTTGTAAAAGGACATCAGTGAAAGGAATATTCACATATAATTTCTTTAAGACCTCCAAAAACTTTTCGAATTGCTAATCTAGCTTAGCCTTCTGAAATCTCTGTGAAAAAGGAATGGGTGGCTTATAAGGTGGAGGTGGATCGTATTTGTCCTCTGTATGTGCTGCTAGTTTGCTTTACACAGGTTGTGCTTCTGATTGCATAGGTTGTGCTGCTGTGTCAGAATCAGGTCGGTCATCATTTTCTAATTTCTTTCTATTCTCCACCATTGGCTCCAGAACCTTACCGCTTATCAAAACCACTACCTTAGCCTGTTCTCTAGGGTTTTCAGGTTGTCCAGGTAATTTTCCTTTGTTAACTCTTGATGAGCTTACTTGTTGCGAGATTTGGTTCTCTAATATTTTGTTGTGGTTGGACAATTGATTTATTCTTGAAGTTAACTGCTGGATCATATCCCCTTGCTTCTGTTAGACTGTTAGAAAGGCCTCCATCATAGACTCTAAAGAAGATTTTTGTTCAGGTACATGGGATTGGTGAGGGGCTTGATTTCTCACATGCTAAAAATTGGACAGACCTTGATATTGTAGTGGAGAGGGGTTGCTCTGTTGATTTTGTTGAGAAGAATTATAGCCTGGCTATTGAGAGAAATGCTGAGGTGGTTTTGGTTGTTATGACCATAAGAAATTCAGGTGATTACACCATTCTAAATTGTATGTGTTAGAAAATAGACCTCCTTGGTTTTTGGGTCCAAAATTACTAACGTAATTCATCTGTTCTGCTATATATTCTGGATTATAATTCTAGAACTCTTGCATAGGTTGTGCTAAGCATAAATTCTTTGAGTCCGCGACCAGCGTCTTTAACACTTACTCCATGAAGAACTTTAATTATGCCTCTCTCTTCAGTACTCTCATTAGATCTAATTCCTATATCAAGGCTAGTTGAATCTTTTCAGTTGAAGACTTTACGCCAACGAGACCACGTCATCTCTATACTAAAGGTATTTAGTAGCTTATGGAATCATATCGTCTCGAGGTTATATAGAGCACGTCGTCCGAGGTTGGTTATTGGGACCATGTCATCCCCGAGAAGAACTTATGCCAACGAGACCATGTCATCTCCACGTTAAAGATATTTAGTAGCTTATGAAACCATTTCATTCTGAGGTCATATAGATCACGTCGTCCGAGGCTGGCTATTGGGATCATGTCGTCTCCGAGAAGACTTTATGCCAATGAGATCACATTGTCTCTATGCTAAGGATATTTAGTAGCTTATGAAACCACGTCGTTCTAAGGCTATATGAACCACGTCATCCGAGGTCAGCTATTGGGATCACATTATTCCCGAGAAGACCTTATACCAACAAGATCACGCCGTCTCTGTGATAAGGATGTATGCAGCTTGAGGAATCATATTAATCTGAGGCTTTTTGGATTTTAATGTCCGAGGCCAGTTATAGGGATCACGTCATCCCCAATCTCATTCATGTACAGGACCACGTCGTCCATGATCCGAGACCTTGTATTACTTACGGTTTGTTTTGCTTTTCATTATTTCTTGAATCAGATCATTAAATGGATAGACCTGTTAATTTTTTCTAATTGTGTATACAGTTTACGTCAATGATTAATGAGATTAATATGTTGGTATCATATTTTTGTCTTCTTGCAATGAGCATATTTATTATGACAGCATATCTATTATGTCAGATTTTGCTGCATATTGTCCGACACGATCTAGTATTTGATAAAATTTGTCTAAGTCATATGCTCGAATATCCATATTGAGTTGATCTTATAATATTTAATGAAATTTGTCTAATTTATCTGATCGGATATCCATATTGAGCTGATCTTATAATATTTGATAAAATTTTCTAAGTCACTTGCTCAAATATCTATATTGAACTGATCATATATATGATAAAATTTTTCTAAATTATATTCTCGGATAGGTATTTTATGTCAGATGTGGTTAAAAGGAAAGAAAATTCCATATAAGCCGAGATCAGACTCAGAAAGACAATATTTCATTAAAGTATTCGATTCATACAGACCAAGACCGAAAGCTATTATTATTATTACAAGACATCCGACTCTAATTTTCTTTATTTATAACTTTTGGGATTTTTGAAATCTCGGGTGGATTGGACTGCGGGTCTTTTACGGGGTCTACAGGCTGACCAGCGAGAGTCTGGTTTATTGACGGAGGAGGATCGGCATGGGTTTCCTTTGCTGCAGCATCCAAAGCAGGGACTTCTTTATCTACCTCTTGGTCGAGAACCTCGAAGGTAGGCATTTCCCGCCTTAGTACCTCATACAGCCACCCGAGGTCGAGGTGGGGATATTTCTCCTTAAAAGTTTGGCAGGTCAAATCAATAGTCTGATCCATATTGGCCTCCCCCTCAACCTCGGTGGCTAACACTGCAGCCTAGATTCTCTAAGGCTTTCCGACTATTTGCTTCCTCAGGATTTCTATTTCTGTCTGTTGGAACACTATCCGAGACTTCAAGTTGGTGTTCTCAAGACTAAGTTTGGAATGCACGAATTTCAAAAAAGCAAGTAGGAGTTCTAGTTCTTCCTTCTCTTTCCCCCATGCCGACTCCTTGGCCTTCCATTGAGTTCTCTCCATAGCCAAGTCAGCCTCTGCCTTTTCTTGTTTTTTGATAACGAATGCATTCTCTTTCTCTAATTTCTTCATTTTACTCGTCTCATCCTTCTTGGCATCCCACTATCGTTTTATTTGGTAACAGGCCTGCATAATAAAACAAATTGTTAGCAAATTATGAAAGGGCAATTCTTGAACATCAAGTATTGAACTTACCCGCAGACCCTATCTATATATGAATTCCATAGCCTTGGTGTCCTTTATGTTTCTAGCTTCTCGGTGATCGGAGGTGACAGGTGCTTTTCGGTGTCATTAATAATATCTAGAATATGGGAAAAGTGTTTCTGCTTTTCCTCGAGGATATTACTATACCTCAGCTCGACTATTTTTATTATCCCATAAAAATTTGTATTGGATTTTATGGAGCCCGTCCCCCCGATCTTTAGCTTCTTTTGCCCTTGGTTGATCGAAGGGTCATTCCTTGTCTTTTTCTGCCCCTTCTCATGCAGGGGATTCTCTATCATTATCCCTTTTCCTTTGTCTTGTATGAGGATTAGGGCGGACTCGGACCCCGACTCCGAAGGCCCTTGGTTTTTTTCTTCTCACCACAACATTCCCCCTGCTTTGTTGTTGCTTTTGAGAGGGTGTCTGTTTTGAAGTCTCAGCTTGCTTCTTCTTCCCAGCAAGCTTGCCCAAAGAGGTCAAGGCAAACGATTTTTCAGATTTTAAGATTTCTGCAAAAATGATGAGCAGAAGAGTTAATTATATTTACAGTAAAAACGTATATCATGAGATCATATGTTTATGAGAAGGTTTTTACTCTGAGCAAAATTTTTTTTTGGAGGTTTACAAAGTGTTTGTTTGGGTATGTTTTCACTAGACCCGAGGCCATGAGGTTCAAATCAGAAAGTAGGGATTTCTGATTTGAAGACTAAGCCCTAACCTGCGTAATAATTTCTAAATTATGGGGGCTCATCTCTGTCTCCCCTGTCTATGATAAAGCTTCACAAAATACGCTCGGGACAGGGAGGTGTGGCTCGGAATTCCAATTGCCATCAATAAAGAATCATTTGTTCTTTCAATCTTTGTTGCAAATGGGGTTCCCTTTGATCGGATTGGGTTTCTAAGGCCTCGCATGAAGGTAGTACCATCCGAGGTTCTTCCCGGGGGTTTTCTTGAGCACAAACATGTACTCTAGCTCTTCTATGGAGGGTTGTGAGTCTGTTATTTGCCCCTATAAAGCGAACAATCTTGCTAAGGTTCTCCAGCTATTCAGATTCAACTGGTACGGGGCTATCCTTATCATTGTAAGGACTCGACAGAAATAGGATTGCAGGGGTTACCTAATCCCTAGGTAAAACAACTCCTCGTTGAAGGCAACTTCACCCGCAGGAGGGTTACTAGGACTCTCATTGACCTCGAGGCCTCAGAGATATATATCCTATGAAATCCCGAAGAGTGTTGTGTATGCCTCAAGATTGGTCTTTATGACCGTAGAGGTAAACCAGTCTTGTTCGTATGAGGACCAAACTTCTGATATCAGTGTTAGACTGGCCACTAATTTCAGACCTTCTCCTAAGTTGTCTCCCCCAACAACAGCCTCGGGTGTGGTCAAAGAATTGGAAGTAGAAGCCATTTTTGCCCATAAAAACAAAGGGAAAAATAGTCATGAGGGTTATTCGGGGATCATCGACAACTCTAAAGATTTTCTACTGCTATCGAGACTACTATATCTTATTATTTCGAGCTGAGACAACAATATAATCTTTATTTTCGTACAAATGAGGTACTATCGATTTTAAATGTTTATATGAGAACACTGAGTCATTCTTATTCTACCATGCTTTTTGTTCTACCGAAGCCTATATTCATAGTTTGAAAAAAGATTGCAGAAAACTAACCAGCAGGGATATATGATGAACTTACCGAATATGATGAGTTTGAAAATGCTCGAAAAACGGATCAAATGTTGCGAATAAAAAGCTGTCAAAAATCGTCAAAAATATGCAGAGAATACTCTGAAAAAATGCTTGTTTGCAAGTGATAACAAAGAGAGAAAAAAGAAGAACTCAGAAAAGAATGAGGTATTTATAAATGAGTGGAGAGAAGACCAGAAGAACTCTAATCGTTGTATGAGATCCAACGGACAAGAAGATGCCACGTCATCCAAATCTGAAAAGCCAAGGGTTATGTCTCTTCAAATTTATAGGGCCCACCACTTTAATCGAATTAATACGGCCCGAGTATCACGGTCTCTCAATCTGGTCCCTCAATGAAGAAATGCCACGTGACTGACGGTTGTATTTTCAAGAGGGGTAACTTAAAAATGATGGCAACAGTTACAGCATGACATGACAGAAGAGCAGTTATCAATTAGTTTTTAATTAAAAATTGGGAGGCTTAATATTTGGGTGTTTTCATTAAGGCCTAGCCCACAGGCTCAGGTTCAGACCCATCATACGGACATAGTCCTCCCCATAAAGCCTTGAATACGACGACGTTCCGAAACCTCTCCCTACAATACTGAAAATAATAGAATCGTCTCGTATAAGTCATCCGAGGTCATTAATAAGAGAATCTTTCTCGGGCTATTCATCGCCAGAAATAGCTATCCGAGACTCCATCTCGAGGGGTTCAATCATGCATATACTATGCATGACAAGGAGTCTCGAGACACCTGTAATATGGACAGTATCTATAATATTGCTATACAGTGTCAACAAAGTCCTGACATATCTCCAGAAAGCACATTAGGACTCAAATTCTCGGGGAATCTAGAAGTTAAATCTCGGGAAATCTGAAGGCTCTACCTTGGGGAATATGTGCTCGAGGCCTCGGAGCATACGTAACAGGGGGTAGTACCACGACATCCACGCCTCACGATTTTCGTAGCAAGCTTTTAGGACACATCAGCTGTACGATGATACGTGTCCATATATACGAAATTCTATTATTCTAATATAACTGAATCCATGAATAATGGGAGGAACATTCTAACTTTGAGAGAGAAGTTTTTCACTAACTCACACGACACACAATGGAGAGAAAAAGACCCAGACACACGATCTTCTGAATTTTTTTTCTCTGATTTCGTTTTGCTCTCTTCACTCCCACACACAAGTAAAATCCTCACTGACTTAAGCATCAGAAAATTTTTCCAGGAAAACCAACTTTACCCCTGAGGTTCCCATTGTTTTGCAATTTATAGAATCGGAGCTCAAGAAAGAAAACAAGCTAATGCCGAAGGTTGAAGACGATCACAACTTCTCGCATCAACAAAAACAAATGCAAGAAAAAGAGAAAGAGAATTTGAAAGGAAAAATACCACCCTTGACCAATAACTTAAAAGATATAGAATTAAATGAATAGTCATGACATGGGATGATCTTATCTGGTGTAACAATGAAAAAAATCTATTTTATTATATATTATAAAATTGTATTTTTCTATATTATATTAATTATAATACGTGTATGAAAATAATAAATATAAATTTTATACTTTATAAAATATATAAATAATTATAATCTTTAGGGTGGTTTAATGATAAAGATTTGATGTGTTGACTACTTAGTATTTGTTTCGAATTTTAGTCATTAAAATTTTTTTATTTAAATATCTAAAGGAATAGGCCGTGGATTTTATCTAAATTATCATTCTGGATGTGACAACTGTTGAGCACTTGTATACAGTTAGATAGATCAAAATTTGTACGTATATAAAAAATAAAAAATATAAATAATTAAGCTAAACCACTCGTGTCAAATAAATATTAAATAATATTAATTAAATATAAAATATAATTATAATAAAAATAAAAATACCCAAAAAAAAATCATGTATTTGTCAAATGTCTGCAATGCCCACCTTAGCTTATTTAAATTATGTGAAGATGGATGATTGGTTTTCCAAAATTCGAATTTTTCCTATTAAAAAAATTGTTTCCACATTTTATTTGTAAAATATTATATACCAAAAATCTCTTAAACTGAAGGGACACATTATCATATCCACTCTTGATTTTACACAAATCTTAATCACACATAATTTTATCAAAATGCCTTAATTCACAATTATTAATTAAGTTATTAATTAGAAAAGAATGAATAAACTTGTAATATCTGAGAAAATAATGGGCAATTTTTATTAAGCTTCAAAATATTTCAAAAGTAGAGAGATAGCAATGTACATTTTATCCCGATAAGCTCCTTGTGTCCCCTTACAACGGTCGGATGTCAAGATAAACCGATATCGTAACGCCGTTATTGCCGACGCTAACGGCAATGTAAGCATTTCAAATCCGTTTTACTTTCTGATTTTCCCTCAACCTCCGGACCAAACTCAGTTTCTCTCTCACAAACTCTCTCTCTATTATTATTTTTTTATATATAAATAGAAATAAATAAATTAATCACCATTGATTCACTCGGACAAGCTGCATACTGACTTACTCTCTTCTCAGTTTATCTCTGGATAATTGTCGCCATTGACGTCAACATATTCACAGGCCGGCATTTTCTGATTCATTGTAAGTTTTGTTTTTCCTCTCTTTTAATTATTTTTGAAGTTTCATTCTCTCTCGTTCTTTTGCATTTTTTTGAGTAAATCGATCGGAGAAGATCTCTCTCTCTCTCTCTCTCTATCTATCTATCTATCTATCTATGAATTAAATTCATTATTGCACATTATACCTTTCCTTTCCCTTCTCTGCTTGCTGTGATTGGCTTCTATTCGAGTTTACTCAGTGAGTTGTTTATGTTCTTGTTTCGAGCGGTGAAAAAAGCTCGATGCATAATGTAGCTATCAGGGAATCTATTGATACCGAACAATGTAGCTGAAAATGTACTTTTTTTCATAAGCCTCTTCCTTTTCTTTTCCTTGTTCTAATCTGTAGAGGATTATATGTAAATTGGTGTCGAAAAAAGTTTGTGCTATGATTTGAGTTCAATAAGTGAGTTTTAGCTGATTCAGCAGATACTAGAGTACAGAAAATATGGATTCCACACAGATACAGCAGAGAAGGGGTGGTTTAGTCTCATTATCGCCGTCACAGACACCGCGCTCAAGCGATAAATCAGCGCGAGATCTACGATCCGATTCTAACTCAAGTAAGCATGACAGAGATAAGGGTGTCAATGTACAGGTTATTGTACGTTGCAGGTCAGTTGATTTGAAAATGTTCTATTGGTATTAGTTCGCATTCTGTCTATTTCAGCTCAGTTTTTCGTTGTTAAGCAGTGTTAATGTATGAATTTTTAGGCCATTGAGCGAGGATGAGATGAGGGTACACACACCCGTCGTGGTTTCCTGTAATGAGAGCAGAAAAGAAGTTTCTACTGTTCAAAATATCGCTAACAAGCAGATTGATAGAACCTTTCTTTTTGACAAGGTTTGTATTTTTCTTCTTCCTTCTAGATTGGTTTACCTGCACTGTTCAGTTGATGAGAAAGTTCGGTTTACTCAACCTCGGCATACTCAACCTGAAGTAGCATAATGAGTTTTGTATACTTGGTCCCAGATATTGAGAATTTTAAACTTCTGTATTTTCATTATCTTTTCTCGATGTAAATGTTTTCTCGACCAAATGGCATAGGAATTGATTTGTGTGATTGTGCATTGCAGTTGTTTTTTCTATTGTGTGTATGATAGTTTATTTATTGAACAATTCTATTCAGGTCTTTGGCCCAGCGTCCCAACAAAAGGACTTGTATGATCTGGCTGTCTCACCTATTGTGTTTGAAGTCCTTGAGGGCTATAACTGCACTATCTTTGCCTATGGTCAGACTGGAACGGGAAAAACATACACTATGGAAGGAGGAGCAAGAAAGAAGGTTAAATTTCTGTCATATTAAGTAAATCTTGACCGTAGTTACTTGTTTTACTTTTTCAATTTTGGCTGAACAAATTTGTGATTGAACTTCTTTGTGTTACATAGAACAGAGAATTTCCAAGTGACGCAGGTGTTATCCCCAGAGCTGTTAAACAAATCTTTGATATACTAGAAGCTCAGAATGCAGAGTACAGTATGAAAGTTACCTTTCTAGAACTGTATAATGAGGAAATATCAGATCTTTTGACCCCGGAAGAAACTTCCAAATTTATTGATGATAAGTCTAAAAAGCCCATAGCTCTTATGGAAGATGGAAAAGGAGGT
>JAVXUL010058744.1:0-10305 GCA_035590515.1 Trichilia minutiflora
ATTAATTTACCAAACAGCTTTCAGCTTTAATTTAAAATCTCTTTTTTTTAAGAGAAGCAAAATCCAGCTTTTAAGCACTTGAAAAGCTGTACCAAACAGTCTCTTAGTACCTTCCAGTATTTTGTGATTTTTGCCTTCCCTTTCAGTTCTGTTCCATCAATACATTGTCCAAAGCAGATCACTAGGGAAGACATACAGCTACCATTTTGCATCAGAGCATGAACACAGCAGAATCATAAAGTTTTGTCTTTCCCTTTCAGTTTCTGCTCCATTAAGACATGATCCAAAACAGCTTACCAGGGAAGACACACAGCTACCCACTTTGCATCAGAGCATGAACATAGCAGAATCATAAAGAATGAAAATTTTAAATACCTATGACAAGTTTGCGTGATCTTATCAATAAAGAATTAATATAATATGTCTAAATCAAGTAGATCTATCACATCCATGAACAAAAGGTACAGAAAGAAAGAGCAGTAGGCAACAGCATTGTCATGTCCAAGAGCCAAATAACGGGCTGAACGAACAAAAAAATTGGCAAGTGTTAATTGAGAAGTAGAAAAAGTTCTTAAAGCATTTACCTCTTGTTGAATTGCTCGTTCCACCCAATCTAAAATTCTTCCAAGATGTGAGTTGAGCCACCGCAGCACCAACGTTCCAGATATAGACTCGATCTAGTAAAAAAAAAAAGGAATAATTATGGATGTAGCAAACAAAACCTACTGGCAAACGTGGATGTTAAAACACAGTATTCTAAGATAAAGCAGATATTGTTAGAAAGTAGCCACACCAACCATAAAAATTCCACAGAAAATATTGAGCAATAAATTGCAAAAGGAGGGACACTGAAACATGTATTCATTTTATATAAATACAAACAAAGCACGCCCTACCATTGTATATTTTCCTGTACACCAAGAATGCAACATCAGAAATTTTGGAATTAGGGTATTGTTGCAGAAAGGAGGAAAGTAAAAACAAATCTATCTTTTAAGTGACAATGTCCGTGTGTCAGTATGGTCAATGATCTTTAGCCCTAATCAGAAAAGCTGAACCTATCCAAGAAGCAGATCAATCCAACTCAAAGCTGGTACATTAAGCATGGCAACTTTGTACAGGGAGACAAAGCATTCAAGTCAAAGTCATTGAGCACCTTGCTTTCTGTTACACACACATGCCTATTCCCACACTAGTCCCTCTAGATGAGAGGGCCTTCATGCTCAATCTCAATTAATATTACTTTTTAGACGGTGTACTACCATAAGTTGCTCTTTGTTCTTGCTTTTAATTAACGGAAACAAAACTCTTTTCCCATCAAATAAAGTTACTCTACTCCCATTGTTTGGAAGTTAACTCTACTTGAAAATTGTAAAGATGAAAAAGAAAAGAGAAACAATGAATAAAAAACTTACAAGCAATTCCATCAATATCTTTACCTGGTATGGGATTAATTTTCTGCAGTAGACTGCTGCAGTCTCCTCTTCACATGCTGATGAGATGAGTGATATTATATACTGCTCAAGGCCATCAGCAGCCGGAAAAACAGATGTGACATCCTCAGTCAAATGTTCAGCAGCATCAATAAAAGGTTTCTGAAGATGACGAATTCATTAAGATCTATTAAATTCATATCAACAATGTATGCTTTGTGAATGATCCAAAAGACGGTTAGAAACTGGCTTACCAATTTGTTCCCATAAAGTTTGTGAACAAGTGAAGCAGAAACAACAGTTGCTTGGGAATGCCTCCTAGAAAAAACCGGCATGAACATGGTTGAATCTTTTTTTAGAAGCTTTTGGGTCTCTTCTGCAAGCAATGCCAAAGGATGTTCATGCGTTGTGTCTGATTTATAAACAACCAGTATAATCTGCACAAGAAAGTGCATATGAGAGTACAAGAGAGAAATCAATTCAACATAAGCATTTGACCTTTAAACATTGCTTTTAGATCTCATTGTTTCACAAGTATAACAGCAGGTGATCCAAAAAAAAAAAAATTGATATCTAGCATTTTTAAGCATTGTGTTAACCGTGTAGAGAACAACTACAGAAGCATTGTGGAATATGTAGTGTAATAAGGAAGGGATCAATGAAATTGGTTCCATTGAAGAGCTTATTTTTCTTCTTTCTGTTTAGCTTTTGCTCTAAATTCCAACATGATATCTCCCACTTTAGTGGAATAGAAGAATAACCCCGTCTTTTTTTCCTACAATAGCCCCTCAAACAACTGGAACCTTATTGCCAATCTTAAAAAACTATGCTTTCTCTTATAAGACTTTGGAAGCCTATTTATACTGCTTTCCATTCTAAATCAATGATCAATTATTAGAGCACTAAGAGCATCACTTATAAAAAGTTAGCAGCAGTGTTTTCATAAGACTAATCTTTCCTAGCTGACATTGGTACGGATTGTTTCAGTGGTACTTGGTAACTGAAGAGTGCTCCTGATATCTATTCTACTACCAATAATGACAATCTAGCGGTCCAATCAATTGGCAGCATCATTAACAAATGAAAAGTCTCGTTAATTTACACTAGTCAGCTGTTTCAATGCATAAATCACTTTGCAACTTTTGATCTGTAACTAGATGGATCTTGTCTTCGAGAAAATGCTCACATGATCTATAGGACTGATTGGTAATGGACTCTAAGCTAATATCTCTTACGGTTCTCTTGTTTATGGTTTTGTATGTTGCTGTGATTGTTAAATAAACTGTGTTTTCTATTAATAGCGAGCAGATTATATTCTGTTAGCAATATTATTGGATCTTGAAAAGCCTGTAAAGTAAGCTTTATTAACACCAAGGCCCCAGTTAATTTTTTTCTAAATACATCATGAGACAATTTAAGTTATAGTTCACATGTTGTCTCAGGGTAATGGTTTCACAATGGGCTTTAGTCTCAAAGGAGCTTAAACTCTTTTGCCTTTACTCACTCCAACTGGAAGGGAAATTGGGGGATTGCTTAAGCTGGTTTGGCTTAATGCAATGGTGAGTGGTTGTGGATCACCATCATTGGCTGGTTTAGATTTCTTTTCTTCTTGTGTATAGTTTTTGCATTATTAGTGAATGGCTAGTCCACCACACAGATGTCTCTTTCCTTTTTCAACATTAATACATAGTTACTTTCTTATCAGTAGACTAATTACCTAGGCACAAGTTTCTGATATCAGAACAGTATTATATAAATATTGCTTGCAACTTCGATCACACATGCAACAGACAGAGATGTAGAGAAGCAACATGCTCCTTAACATTTCTTGCTTTAGGGCAAAAGAATATAGAGATGTGTGAAATAAGGTGTAGGCTAAGTAAAATAAAAGGATAGTAAGATATAATTAATTTTTTTTTTTGGAAAAAAAGATATAATTAATTAATTATAAGTATCTGTTTACACCCTAAAAATTTTGCGAAAGAAAAAATTATTCTAAATCACAGGAGTATTATTTTTTCTTTAGGAAAAGTGTGTACAAGGATCAGAACATAATTCATAGCACATAACATATATTGAAAGCATCAATTAATAGAACACATCAACAGTGGCAGGTGCTGGTTGGTTCAACAATCAACACGAAAGATCTCTTAGAGTTGGATAAGAGGCCTGTGGTTCAAACCCTTCTCCCGCCAGAGTTAGGACCAGCTTGGTTCACATTTATGTAAAAAGTAAAAAAAGAATGCATGGACACTCAGTACATTATAACACGGAATGTTTTTATGACTCACCCTTGCAAATGAATTCTTAATGGACGATGATATGTACATTTCTATTTGATCTCGGTCTGTGACAGATATAGATTGCATTGCCTGCATAAAAACAATAGTACGACCGTCAACTTTATAAGGATAAAATTAGATAACAGGTACAGCACTTATTAAACACCCCCAGAAGACAGTATTTTGTCAAATCTTCTCTTCTCAACCTAGGAATCCATCATCTCTACTTGCAAAGATCAGTATTAACTGGTTTCAGACACTATTTACATCAGGCACATAGTACGATTACAAAGAATAATGATTTTACGTACCGTTTCAGGTTCTTCCAACAGAAGCCTCCGAGTAAGCATTGCAACTGATACTACATTCTCCATCATCACTATGCCCTACAAGATACATGAGAAGTATTATAATACCAAGTAGCAAAACCTGTAAGATGTCTCTATGGTAAATTGGAAGATACAAATTTCCAAGATGTTATAGAAAGATAAATTACAGTAGAAAAATGGCATGTATAAAAAAAATAATGAACAAAGGTCCTTAAAAGTTCAAAATAAATAGGACGGATAAAGAATGGTAAATGTGATCTAATATTCTGACCATTAGAAACAAAAATGATGTCAATACATATTTAAGGCCAAAAAACAAAAGGGATCACTAAAGATATAGAAGTTACAAATTGTAAAAGACAACTAATTACAAAACCCAATGAAGCATCACGTTAAGAGTAGGAATGTTCCAAGTCAATCTAGACAACCAATTCAAACCACCCTTTTTTATGAAATTTGATGGGATAAGATTGGTGGAAAACAATTTTTTTTGCGCAAACCACCTTTAGCCACTGCAGACCACTGCTCATTGGAGTCCATTGACAAAATCATCATCAAGTAATATATGCAATTGAACAACCATCACGACCATTGGGTTTGTCATTCACTGAAAAATGTATTGTTGAAATTCCGGCCATTATTTAATGTTGTCATTAAACAGCGGTGGAGGTGCATCATCATCAATATTGGGTACATTGGCTAATAAAAAGGAGAATAATGGTGGTGATGAACCTCCACTGGTCGTCATTTGATGACGGGGATTACAAGATGGCCGGATCTTCATAACGTATTTTTCAACAAACAAGAGCCTAATTTCGGTTATAATCATGCGCTTATGTAAATTGATCAACGAAAATTCTAACAATATTGGCAACGACAAAAAGCTGGTGTTTGATAGCAATTGGTGGCGACTAAGGGTTGCCAATTGATGATGCAATTTTTTTTAAATTAATGATAACATATGATATTAAATCATTTTAATAGTCCAATACCACACCAAACATGGTGCAATATTGAATTTATTAAAATCCAAAATCTAGCATGTTGCACCAAAAATACGCTTAAGGTAGAACCAATAATGGTGGTTATTTTTTGTGAGCCTTCAGATCAAACACAAAGATCTCAAACTATTATTGAATGCAATCAAGCTTTAAGCTTCAAAACTAATCAAACTTTATTGTATATAAATACAAGTCTTCTAGATGTGAAATGAACCTCAGTGAAGTGCAGATGATAGTCCCCCAGCTGTTTATCTGCCCATCTTTGAATGGGTAATAAGAAAGACTGCAAGAAAGACAAACTTCGAAAGCTCTCTTCACCTTCAATTTTAGACTGTAAACCTTTTAAGTGTAGTCTCTCTTGTGGACCTCGTTGTTCTTTCAATGGTATTTTCTTTAACTGCTCAATGGCATGTTGCAACATACCTAACTCACTTGTGATAGCATACTGTGCCCATACAATCACACATTTAATGAATACAAAAAGAGATTTCAATGACTTCATACAACTTGCAATCAAGGGGAAAAAAAATACGTACGACAATAATACCTGGCGAAATAATACCCATGCATAGCAAGTGTAATGCATTGTCTCTGTGATTCCTAAAACACGCCATGTCGATTTTAACAGCTCAAGAATTTCTTCCACTTCCTGCAAACAATTGAAGTTGCAGTTGATCCCACTAAACTAACTAGCAGATAACATGAGCCATCCTTATCATTTCACCAAACTCAAGGTCAGGTATTGTTCCTTCACATCATTTTAACATGATGTATTAAGTACACTTACCTCTGTAAGCTTTCCCTCATCTAACACGTCAAAGACACTGAGAAGGAGTTTCTCATATAATCTAACATTTAGATGATAACCATCTGCCCAATGGCATACTTCACCAGTTAAGTCACCCCGAGCTGGCCTCTCAGCAAGCGGGATGGCAATTTCTCTGAGAGATCTAAGGCATTCTGTTCGTTGGAGTTCACCCATGGGAGATGGAAAAGACTAACATCAAGGGCAAAAGAAAAAAAAAGCATGCAAAGATGATTAGGATACTAGTTAAGCACACCCAATACATTCCAACATTTCAATGACCAAATTAAATGATGCTCATACCTCAGATTCCTCAATCTTTGCTAAAAGAATACGCAATTCATTTGCTTTTTGCCCAGATTCCCCAAACCCAACAGCCGCGTGATGAATAAGCCCCTCCTCCAACACGTTTAGCTGCAGTAATACAAAGTTACAAATATAAACTTAGACATGTGGTACATATGACCACCATTCAATTTTATTAAACGGATATAGCTTACATGGCAAAATGAGGCAAAGATAAAAGTGACAAAGAACAGAACATACCTGCCTTTTTTGCCAGCGTATATATGACTTTTTGTCAGAAAATTCGGTGCGTGAAATACAACATAGCAATTCCAGAGGTATTAATATGGCATCCATTCTTTTTCCAACTTTTCCAGCAAGAGCATTTAGCAGCCCTTGTCTTGTCCTAATGTCCATTGCTTCAGAAATCTGCATTCATAAGCATGCATGGAAAATAAAATCACCACAACACTTCTCAACCCAAAGAAACATTATTTATAGCAAATTATAGTTTAAAGTAGCAGGCATGAAACCATAACCTAGAGAAAATAACAAATGTATAGTATTAGCTCTTAAGGGACTAGATGTAGAACAATTCTCCTCTTTCTTTCATTTTTTGATAAGAAACTGATGGATCAGGACACCATCAAGCAGCCAGAAAATACGCTAAAGAGGGGAACCCAATATCACATTAAAAGTAAAATAAATATATCTGTGACTTTCTGGGTACGAAAAACAGAAGTAACCATCCCTAGCAGCAAAATTGCCCCCTTTGGAAACAAGCTTAAAGCCCCTTCCCCTTCCCCTTCAAATTAATAATAAACAAAGAATGATATTTGAAATTCCTTAGAAACAGATGTCCAAAGAGATGCCAAAAACAGAGTTTTATCCCACAAGCAAAAGACTGGGTTCTCTTTCTTATCTTAAAAAAAAAAGTTATTTCTTCCCAAATGACCCAAGACAGAGTAAAACAATCCTCTTATAGACATATATAGACATCCTCAAACACAAATGAACATGGGCACTGCTGTTAGATTTGAAGAAAATTTAAACAGGGAATCAGCAAGATCATCAAGATCACAAGTTAGTATCATCAGAATATTTTTAAAATGTAGATCTACTATGAAACTTGTATTTTACTCTCAAATATTTCTCAAAATAGGATCCTTGAACACTTTTTTTTGTTTTGTATAGGAAACAGAAAAATGGAAAAATATAGTAAAGTAAACCAGAGGTCATAAGGCAACAAAAACAGTCCTTTAAAGCTAACCACCAGCTACACACAATAAAACCCAGCATTCTATAATGCAAACATTATACCAGTCCAAGAATACCAAAATTTGAAAGGTACCTCTAGAAATAAAATGAATCCAATACCACTTCCCATTTGAGATTGATCAATAAGAAAGAAATGTCTTTCATATCGGGTTCATCGAGTGTTATAGATCCCATACTTTTGCTTTGGACAGCTGATTTGCTTCAATTGTATAGACTTTTTGTGATCTTTAGAATTAGAGGATTTTCTGATGTGACTTCTTGCCCACATCATCATAGATCTCTTTCTTTTTTTATAATTAAGTTTCTTTGTTTCCTAATAAAAAAATAAGTAAATAAGAAAAAAATGTTTTCAACACCTTGACTATCAAGACCCAAAGAGAAGCAAAAATTACAACTCCTCAAGGATACTTTTTGAATACTTTAACTCTAAATGTCCCTTCCAGAGACTCACAAAAGCTTGAATCATAACTCTGAATGACCCTTCCAAATACTCACAAAAGCTAGAATCATATCTCTAAATGACGCTTCCAGATAGTCACAAAAGCTAGAATCAGATCATGAAGTAAGTGTCCTTCCAAATAGCCAACCTCCAACTTTCACGCTCTTTTGTATATGTAATATAGCAAGTGACAATTAGGTTAAACAGCAAGAGGATTGATCGAGGCATAACAAATGAAATATGAAAGAGAGAAGAGGAGAAGCTCAAACTATTAATATGAGATGAAAGTTGTATGAATGACCGAATAATCGACCTTTTGATTTCTCTCCATTATATAAACTATACAAAAAATTCTATTCATAGAAAGAACTAAGTATATGCGAATTATATCCCTCTACAATCTGTCAAATATTAAACTAATTACTGAAGAATAAATTAAGGAAACAAATATGGTCAGTAAAGGAAACAAATATGGTCAGCAAAGCTATCCATTAACAGGTCAGCAAAGTTGTCCATTGACAGCTATCCATTAACATCCCCCCTCAAATTGATGCAGGTTGATCAACCTGCATCAATTTGCTACTTAAGAAGTAATGTCGATGACGAGTAAGAGCCTTGGTGAAGATATCAGCAATCTGTAGTTCAGTGGAAATGTGTGGAAGAGTGATAACACGAGCTTCAAAGGTTTCAAGGATAGAGTGACAGTCAACTTCAATATGCTTTGTGCGCTCATGAAAGACAGGATTGGCCATAATTTGAATAGCACTTGTATTATCAGCATGTAAAGGTGTAGGATCGATCTCAGAGAAATCTAACTCAGTAAGCAAACCTCGAAGCCAAATAATTTTGGAGCAAGCAAGAGACATCACTCGATACTCAGATTCTGTAGATGACTTCGAAACTTTGTCTTGCTTCTTACTCTTCCATGAGATCAACGCATCACCTAAGAACACGTACCAACTAGTGATAGAGCGACGCGTATCAGCACAACCAGCCCAATCAGCATCACTATACGCAACAAGACAAGGAGAATTACTTGTAGAAAAGAATAAGCCACGGGCAGAAGTGCCCTGAACATAGCGTATGATCCTACAAACAGCAGCCAAATGAAGATGGCGAGGAGTCTGAAGAAATTAGTTGATTTACTGTACAGCAAAAGAAATATCTGGTCGAGTAATGGTGAGATACACAAGACTACCCATTAACTTCCGATATAAACTAGGATTAGCAAGTAAGTCACCCTCCTCTTTGCGAAGCTTGACATTTAATTCCATGGGAGTATCGATAGAAGTAGCTTCCTGTAGTCCAGCTGTAGCCACCAAATCACTAGCATACTTATATTGATTAAGTGAAATACCAAAGGGACTACGATGCACCTCAAGACCAAAAAAATACATGAGAGGCCCAAGATCTTTCATATGAAAGATTTCTGAGAGATGAGTCTTGAGCTGGACAAGTAAAGTAGAATCGGAACCAGTAATTACAATATCATCAACATAAACCAAAAGGATAATAATACCCATGTCTAATTTCCGAAGAAACAATGATGTATCATACTTACTCTGCTTGAAAAAAAATTGTAATAAAGTAGTGCGAAATTTATCAAACCAGGCCCTCGGAGCTTGTTTGAGACCATAAAGAGAGTGACGAAGTTTACACACATTAGAGGTCGGAGAGAGAAACAATCATGGAGGTGCCCTCATATAAATGCACTCTTTAAGATCTTCATGAAGAAAAGCATTCTTGACATCCATCTAAAGTAGTGGTCAATCATTGGAAGCAGCAAAAGTTAGGATCATACGAACAGTGGTCATCTAAGCCACAGGAGCAAAGGTCTCCTCATAATTTACACCATATTCCTGATGATTCCCAAGAGCAACAAACCGAGCTTTATAACAATTCAAACTTCTATCAAAGCGGACTTTAACTGAGTAAACCCATTTGCAACCCAGGGAAACAATATTGGAAGGACAAGGCTCAATGTCCCAAGTGTGATTGCCCTCTAGAGCGGCAATTTCTTCCTGCATAGTTTGTCGCCAACAGTCATGCTTGACAGCATGTCAGTAGCATGTGGGAATATCAAAATTGGACAATACAACAGTAAAAAATGAAATAGAATTGTTAGAAGAAAAACTATACCAATCCGGGGGTACAGACACTCGAGGAGAGCAACGTACCAAAGGCTCTGGAGGTGCTGTAATTGATTGATGCATGTGCATGTTAGGATCAGATATCGGGTGAGCCACTGGAAGAGACTGTGGGCAGGGGCGTCTGGTATACACCATACCTGGTTTAAAACGAGAACTAACTTGATGAAGATCTGAGATCTCTTGTTCAAAGGAGGGGAGGACCACAGTAGAAGAAGCGGGCATAGAAGACACAGGAAAGAAATGTTGATTTTCAAAGAATATAACATTCCTAGAAATACGTGTACGATGTAATGTAGGATCATA
>JAVXUL010058755.1:0-10304 GCA_035590515.1 Trichilia minutiflora
ACTCTTTAGTTAATCTCAATTGAGTTAAATAAAGGATCTATTTTACTAACCATCATCCTAAAATATCAATTTCCAAAGCCTTAGCGTTTTAATTTATATTTAATTCTTATTTGATAATTTTTTCTTTAAAATCAATCCATCATTTGTTCTACCTTTGTTATTGGACTTCTTCTATTGGACCTTAGCTTGGATATAACCTAATTAGACTATTAGAAAAAACACTTCCTGTGGATACGACATTTGGGTTCACCGGATTATACTATAATAAGACTAATTATACTTGGGTACAAAATCTAATTGAGATCACTAGGGCATGGGTGACGTGTGCCTCACATGCCAGCCCAGCATCAAGCCACGCACTTGTCTGCTAGCATCATGATGGCCACGCGCCTACAACACACCAAAGACAGAACCATTTTACCTCTACACCCGAATTTTTTTTTCAATTTTCTTTTGTTTCCAACGCAAAACCAATATATCAAACACTTTATAACACACCCAAATACATTCCAAAACTTCCCAACATATCAAACATTAACAATCATCAAATGATGTCCAAAACCACTTTCAAACACAAAATAATTTACTAACCAATATGCTATCATTCCAACATATATCAACATATATACTAAACCAACACCAATACACATCAAAACATGCATAAAAAATAGAATTCAACCTATGCTCTGATACCATTTTTCTGTAAGGTTTTGCAAGAAAATTCATAGGATCATTTAATTCATTTTTCATCCATATATGCAAACCAAACAATTTAGCGTACAAAACACTTAGGATTTCGAATTTTTTACCCCAAATGAGTTCTCTTTCAAGCTTAAAGTCTTTCCCCAAGCCTCCAAGTGTATCCACACTCTAGATTGAAGATGATGGAGATGGTAGAAGTTTTGGAGACTTCTTTGACCTTGCAAAATAATTTTGCAAGTTTTTTAGCAGTTATATTCAATATATTTACATATATATGTATATATGGTTGCTGTTAAAAGAAGAAAAAAACCATAGAAACCATAATTTTTCTTTAGCTTCCTTCCAAACCTTGCTTGGAAAATGGAAAAAACAATTTTTTCTATTTCTCTTATCAAATGGTCAAATGTTTCTTCTTCTTTTTGTTTTGTTTTTTAGTTTTGCAAAGTGAAACTCATTCCCCTTCACAAGTTTGTTTCCAAGTATATATCCATATCAAAGAGTCAAAAAAAATTTGAAATCATCTCTTTTTAATGCCATATAGTTGGCATATAATAACCAAAATTACACAAAAGCAACCAATGGCAAAAAAAACAAATGAAAGCAATGTGATTGGTTGAAAATTACACTTTATCCAAAACAAATAATATTACAATTATTATTACAAAATAATAATAATAATAATCATAATAAATAATATATTATTATTAAAATAATAATAATAATAATAATATATTAAATAATCCATTTATTATTAATTATCATAATTAATAATTATGGATTTTTCTTGACCATTAGATCAAAACCAAGGGTTAGGATGATGACACTTGGCAAACAACCATTGTGCCCCATGTCATTCAAGTATCCATTTAATAAAATAATATTTAATAAATAAATAATTTATTTATTAATAAATGGATACTAACTTTAACTAATTAATAAATAAATATCAAAATATATCATTTCAAGTCTCCAATAATACTATAATATTTTTTGAACCAACAGGTGCTAGCGCGTTATTACCAAAAAAATTTATTCTTTAAAATTAAATAATAAACTTACCTACCGATCAACTTTATCAGAGTAATATAATTTTCATCAATACGAAATATGGTTAACTAACTTAATTACATCATTTTATCCATCATCAACTACTAGATATTGTGTGTGACCTATTGGGTTCACTATGAACTAGTTATGAGTTAATACGAACACATTCGTATCACTTCAGTGTAACCCATTATATCTAAAGCTCTCAATGATCATGAGTGATCTCTAGCAAGATATCATGACCCCTAAAACATGGAGAATGTAATTAAGATAAACCCATATAGTCGAACTTATATGTAGTAGAGTTCTTCTACTGTCGACTTTCGATCGAATGTAGGTTATGGTATAATCAAACCCCTAACTTGATCATAGGATCAAAACCCTAATCATAAACAAGATCCACATATCC
Organism: Trichilia minutiflora; assembly: GCA_035590515.1. Classification (NCBI taxonomy): domain Eukaryota; kingdom Viridiplantae; phylum Streptophyta; class Magnoliopsida; order Sapindales; family Meliaceae; genus Trichilia; species Trichilia minutiflora. Next base: position 2,159 of record JAVXUL010058755.1, read on the forward strand.
AAAAACTTATTTTTGGAATTCATGTGCTTTGACCAAAGATTTAATTCCCATAGATAACAGTTTTGCCTAGGATTTTAACCTCAAATATATAAGCCAACAGATTCCATCTTAACTATCACCTCTTTTCATACAATAAGAACACATTGCTATCAAGCTTCTTTCACTAGGCGTGGCTAGCCTAGTTCAATATACACAAGTGAATGATGTACCTTACTATAAATTACAGTAGTTATATCTCAAGTCTAAGAACTAATGGTATATTGATATAGCTGTGTGATAAATCATTGATTATCGATATTCACCCATATGATTTATCTTGTTTGATCACATTTAGTATCACGTTCTCTAATGTCATACCCATATTTATGCTCTTGTGACATGAGACTCATCACTCCATTATTAATATCTAATACTAATCTTTAGTAGTAATAAAATATACTAATCGTGCAATATCATTGTCCCTCGTGACACCACCTTAATTGGGAACATATTTTAGAATTTATTTAAATCGAAGATTCTATTCTCATATCTATAACTCCTTATAGATAGAATCTTGACACATAATACAATTAGGGCCATATCTCGTATCAAATAAAAGAAATAAATAAATCAGCAACTGAATACAATGTAAGATAGAATAATGCCATTTTATTATTCATGAATAATTTATAATTAATTAAAAAAGGTATATACATAAGAAAATACAACCCTTAACCATATGAAAAGATTGGTTCTAGGGCATATCTCTAACAACAAATACCAATCAAGTTTAAGCAATTATTGAACTTGGCTATTAAAAGTATCTTAGTTAACATATCAACTAGATTCTCATATGCAAAAATTTTCTGAATTGTCAAATAACCCTCCGAAACAATATCTTAGATAAAATGCAACCTAATATTAATATGCTTTGTTCTTTTATGGAACATCTAAATTTTAGTTAGATGGTTAGCACGATTGACCTTTGTGTCATAATTTCTTATTTTGATGTTAACAAAATGAAAAAGACAACTCAAGATGACAAGAGGCAAAGACGAAAGACAAGCAAAGAATTGAAGGCTTTGTAATATTTTTATAAATGCTTGTATATTTGTATAGGATATATTTACCCTTCTTGTAAGCTTAAATTAAAAGTTCAAAATGTTTTTCAAAGCTAGGATTTTGTTAAAATTTTATTCCATAAGTGTTTCATAGTCATGAAATCTCTAGGAACTAAAACAAATATTTTCAAAACTTTTTTAGAAAGCAAGACCAAAGTTAAGTACCTAAAAAATAGTGTGTTTGTAAACTTTAATCGATTGAAGAGAAAGCTTTGGTGGTTTAAACCTGTGCCAGTATATGGCATAGGGAGGTTGTAAACTTCGATTGACCAAAGAGTACTCTTTGGTTGATCGAAGCTATATAATGTATGGCATATAATGAGTATAATTTTTGATTAATCTAAGAGGACTCTTTAGTCGACTAAATAGTACCAAGTTTTATGGCACATATATATTTACATACTTTGATTGATCGAAGTATGGGTTTCGATCAATTGAAATGTGCTCCAATGGCTAGCTTTTTGATTTTTTCTATAAATATCTCATTGTTTTCATTTTTAAAGTGTTGGAACACTTTGGAATAAATAACAATCATACAAAAGATTTTATGCATTCTTTGAGCTTTCAGTTCACTTATGAAATACACAAAACTAAAAGCCCTTGTGCTTTATTTGAGTACCTTGTTATGAGAACTTTATATTTGAATTGGAAGCTTTTAGTGTAAAATTCTTTTCCTTTTTGTTTTAAGAGTGAAAGAAGGGATTTCTTTCACTTAAGAGAAATGTAAGCACTTTTGATAGCGGTTTGTAAGGTTGGTAATGAGTTGCTTTTAGCAACTCATTTGACTTTAGATTTTGCATTAGTTTTGATTCATTTTATTGGATAATTTGTTTGTTTTTGGTGTTTTAGTGTGTAGGTTAGGTTGAGTTTATTTGTAGGCATTGAAGCAACTAAGGTCAAGAGTTCTGTAGCCAAGAGTCAAGAGAATAGTAGACTTGGTACCACCGCTACAACGAGACAATTATTTTTTTATCGCTGTAGCTTAATTTCTAGAGAGCATTGCTGCAGCACTCAACTTTTTATTTGCTACAGTAAATTTCCTAGAGACCTCTGCTATAGCAGAGATGTTTTTTAATGTATACGCATTTTTTTAAGACCTAAGTTGCAGCGGAGCAACTTTTTCTTTGTTGCAATGCTAATACACAAAAAGGCCCTCTTTGATGCCCTAAATCATTGGCTATTTAAGGAACCTTTCTAGGGATTCGTGAGGAGGGGATAGTCGAAAACATTCTTAAAGAAGAGAGAAATATCAGTTACTACAAGAAATCTAAGAAAAACACAAGAAAGGAAAAAGAAAAGGAGGAGAAAAAAAACATTGTTCAGAGGACAACACTTTTATATTAAGTTTACTAATTTTTATATCTTTTCCTATGAATCATAATGCTCATATCCTCCATATTTCTTATGTCATTATTGAACATCATGAGTGATTAAATCTTTTCATGTTTAGAGCCTAGATGAAACTCTTGTGAGTTATATTTAAACACTTGTTTTAAATTAATGAAATTTTATTACAAATTTATTTGTGTTCCTTGCGTTTAATGCTTTCATTTTTAACTGACCATTAAAATAGATGGTTTTAGATGTGTATTTTTTGGACTTATATACATTTGAATAAAGAAACCACAACTTAGGAGTTAATACATTGAAAAATAGTTAATAACTAAATAACTAATTTAGGTTGAGTCTTAATGCGTGGTTAACTAAACTTGATTGAATAGAAATATTAATTAAGTTTGTTAATCACATAGTTTCATTAGTGTCTCGAAAGAGGAAATAAAATGACATAAGAACCTACATTAATAGATCCTTGCAAAATTAGTTAAGATAAAATAAGTGGACATATATAGTAAGCAAGAGTGGATTCAAACCCCTTAAGCCTATTATATTCGTATTAATCTACTAATCAAATAATGTATTTCAACTTCTTTTTTTTTTGTTAATCTATATAATGTTTAACCATTCCAATTATAGTAATTAACTTACTAGTAATTCTTAATCCTTATGGGATGATACTTTACTTTCATTATATTACAAATATTGATACCGTGCCCTTGTAGTTACCATATTTATTTTTATGTATTTATTAAGTCATGGTCAAGTTTTTGGCATTATTGATAGGGATTTTCATGTTACTTTGAGTTAATATTGCGACTAATTGGTTGAATATTGCTATAGATTTTATTTTTAGTTTGACAATGAATTAAAAATTTTTAGTTGTTGTCTGACAATGAATGTGAAGAAGTCAAATTTTGGAGTTAGCACCTTTTAACTCGAAGATTGAACGAACCTATAGAAGAAACCATTGTGCTCAAAGAAGAGAGAGAACCAGAGAAAGGTTAAAAAGAAGTTGAGAAAAAGAAATGACAGAGGACAACAACTAGCAACGAGCCCTTAGAGACTATTTTTGATTGGTGGTTAATGAAATTAGCTTTTATCAACATGGTACAAAAGAACCAGTACAGAGGATTATCTCACAAGGACCCAAATGTGCATTTAAGCACATTCTTGGAGATATGCGATATAATGAAATGAATGGGGTCTTTGAAGATGCCATTCGACTGAGATTATTTCCTTTCTCTTTGAGGGATAGAGCTCGAGGATGGATTCAATCACTTCAGCTAGGGAGCATAACAATGTAGGGAGGAGTTTGCTTATAAATTTTTGTCCAAGTTTTTCCCTTTATCAAAAACTTTGCAGCTTAGAGGAGAGATTGCTCAGTTTAGACTACTGGATTTTGAACCTCTATTTGAGGCTTAGGATAGGTTTAAAGACCTGATATAGAAATGTCCTTAGTATGGGTATGAAGATTGGTTTTAGATTTAACTATTTTACAATTGTTTAAATGATCAAACAAGAATCATCGTTGATGCATCAACTGGAGGAACTCTTTTGTCTAAGATAGCAGAAGAAGTTCAATTATTGCTTGAAGAAATGGCCTCTAATAATTATCAATGACCAAATGAGAGGAACTAAAAGAGGGTTACTAGTGTTTATCAAGTTGATCTAATCGTCGCTTTGACAGCCAAGTTTTAACTTTAACAAGTAAGCTTCAACCATAACAGTAAATGCAGGTTGCTCATTTAAAGAACAAGTGACCTTGGCAAGTAGTTCATATTCGAAACGCAGAATGAGCAAGAGCAGGAACATATTCAATTTATTAACAACTAAAACTTCAACTACCAGAATAATTTGCCTAATCAATATTATCTAGGGTTGAGGTACCATAAGAACTTCTCTTATGAAAACACTAGAAATATGTTGTAGGGACCATTAGGTTTTGTAGCTCAACTAGTAGAAAAGAAACTTTCTTTAGGATAGCTTATGGGTACTTTTATCAATGAAACTCATGGGAGATTCAACAAGAGTGAAGCTGTGAGCCCCGTATTTAGATCCCGATGGTATATTTATAATTTTATATGTATTTATTGTTCATTCATTTGCATCTATCACATACATCGTTGACACGCCATCATGATTTTAGAGTTTATTTTTGATATTTGGTTAGTTAGGAAGTGTTTGAGAGTGTAGACTTAGAGTCCCTGTTAGTGGTTTTCAATTTGGAAGAGGACTCAAGTGAGAATTTTTATTTTTGACGAGTTCGATCGATCAAATAGGGTAATTTGTTCGATCGAAGTTTTGAGAACTTTTTAGAAAATTTATGGCATTTTATTTGTTCGAACGAATAGGAGGATTTGTTTGACCAAATGGGATTTTGTTTAATTGAATAAGCCTTTTGTTCAGTCGAAGTGGGATTCATTTGACCGACAAATTTGAAGTCCCCTGAATTCTTAGGACATCAAAAGATTCGTTCGAATGAACTCTGGTTTGTTTGACCAAAGGAGGCAGTTCATTCTAATGAACTTTGATTCGATCGATCGAATCGGTATGAAATGATGATTTTGCTTATTTCTATAAGCTTCTCCTTTATATTTTTTAAAGGCAAAATGATAATTTCACTCTTTTTCTATAAATAGGGGGCTAAACCCCCATTATCCCATATTTCTTCTTCTTTTCTTCTTCCTCCTCTCTTCTCTTCCTCTCCCTCACGTTTTCTCCTTTGTTTTCCCTAGCCAACACCCATAACTTGCTGTATTTTTGATCTCTCACCATCCTTCACTCACATATTTCATTTCTAATTCCTTACGAGCATCAATTTGTCAAAATAAGCAAGGAAATTGCAAAGGAAGCAAGCTAGGGTTTCGGGCTCAATTGGAGTTTTTCAACTTCGAAGCAAAATTGAAGCAAACCAATAGTTCTACGAGGTTAATAGCACCATTTCTAGCACGTCTGTAGCTTTCATTTCATGTTTTATCAATTTTTGGGCTTATGGATTTTACTGTTCATCCGTATAGATTTCAGTAGTTTTAACCTATAAATTTTGGTTTTTAAGTGTTAATTAGGTCGTAATGAAGTCAAGTAACTCGTTAAGAAGTTGAATATATAATTCAGAGATTTTGGATTGGTGTAAATAGTAATCAGATTACTGTTTTGATGAGTATATAAGGTCCACCTATTGTTATCAAGAAAATGAAGCAAAATGGCTAGTTTAGCTACAATATGTGTTCGTGGTAGTATTGTATGGTTAATTTGGCAGATAACGAGCATTTTAGCCAGTTTTATGTATTATCCAATTTTAAAAAAATTCGGGTTAGCATGTATTGCACATATTCGAGTCTCATACGTATTTCAGAATGTATATTGATAATTTTGGATAATTGTATCTAGACGACGGTGCTTAAGTAAGGTATTTACGAGACATGCTGAGGAACAAGGTGAACTAGGGAGTATACTTTACCTAAGTTGTGAGTGGACTTATTCTATTTTGTTATTTTATTTAAAATCCTGTTTTTTATAAATAAAATGATCTGGAAATGTGTTATGAGTCATTTTACCTATAATCTTTATTTATGTGAAAATGCACATGTTTTTTTATGATGATATGACCCGTGGGCCAGGTTTTCATTTGTTATGAGATGATACAACTAGTGGGCATGTTTTATGATTATTGTGTGATGACAGGCTAGTGAGCTAGATTTTATATATTGTATATTGGCGATAACGACCATGAGAGCTGGGTTATTTACTGTGGCTACAGGTTGGTAGCTTGGTGGAGAGTTCACTGGGATGTGAACCCCAAGGTGAGTGTTATATGTGATAGCTTAGGGACAGCCTAGAAGAGAGGTTGCCTAGGTGAGTGGAGGCTACACCGGTGGGACTGTTATATGATGATCGTGATATTGTGAGGGAGATATGATTCGTCCAACAATGAGTCTCCTCGAGTCAGTCACAGATGTCACCCCGTGATTGCTCGAGGCAAACGTCAATGGTGGGCATATTTTTTAAAAAATCATGCAATTTTATTTCTTGCATTTTAAATATACTTTTATAAAATAACATGTTTTATCTGCATACAAACCCACTAACGGTCTCGGGATGCCTAGAGCCAGGGTAATCTCTAAGAAAAATGGCCAGCTCACAGAATTTTGATATATATTTTGGGAGCTTTCAAACAAAAAAAAAATAGTTTCATCCAACTGTTTATAATATATTTTTGAATTGCGCTTCTCTAATTTAGAAACCAAGAATTATTTATGTATGTTTACTCTTAGTTTACTAATAGAGTATACCCTCGTATACTCAACCCCCTTACTCTCCAGTTTTAGGTTTAGATTGTCAACATGTGCTCGGTGGTGGTGATTCTTCCAGGTTGAAAAGATCTCAGGTATACTTCTAAAAACTGACTCACGATAAAGTGGTCTGAGTCCACTGGAGCTGTTCTGTGATTTGAACTTGTATTTTCATTTGTGTAATGGAAACAAATGTATAAACTATTTGGATATTGTTTTTTATTCGCTTAAGATTTGATACTTTTATACTTTAATGATTGGTTTGTGAAAAATGACTAACATGTTCTTTATAGAAGTGCTTATGGTTTTATTGAAATGATTCAAAGTTTGAATGATTGGATGAATTTGTTTTGGAAGTGTTGTGTCAAATGTCACACCCTAAATCGTGGGTCCCACATATGCCAACCGCCACAGACCTCCAGGGTGTATTCAATCACCCAGAATACCCCTTGTAGGCCTGTAAGACATTTGTAAAAACCTGTTTCAAAACACTTCCTATATCAAACCAACCTAACACTCAAACTCCAAATAAATGTAAACAAGGCCACAAACACTTCAATTAAAATCAGTGCATACGAATAGATAAAACATTCATCCTGATAAAATCCATAGGGACCAATCCGTCCAAAATTAAGTTTAAATATTTATTACAACACTATTTATTTTTCATACAAGCCTCATAAATAAAAAGAAAACTGAAAGGACTACCAGTGGACTATGGTCTTCCTGAGTGAGTCGAGAAAATTATAGCTGAGTCTTCACCCTTGGAGCAATCACCACCACCAGGTCTTTTTCTATCGTCTTCCTTGAAATTGAGAGGTGAGGGGGGTGAGTATACGGAAATATACTCAGCGAGTGAACGAGAAAAATAAAATTAAAACGATATAAGGTATACATGCATATAATCAATTAAAGTTTCCAAAACTATATTATAAAATCATTGGGCTGGCATCTTTCTCAGTAACTACCCTGACCGTGGACGTTTTGAGACCGTCAGTGAGTTTTGTATCAAAAAAAATATGATATTTTAAAAAAATAGATTTAAAATGCATAAATTATAAAGCATGCAGTTTTCTAGAAAAATGGTGCCCAACACTGATGTTTGCCTAGAGTCGCCACGGGATGACATCCGTGACTAACTCAACGAGACTCATAGGTGAAAAAATCTCATCATAACACAACTACAATCACATAACAATCCACCTATACAGCCTCCACTCACCTAGGTGACCTCTCTCCCAGGTCCACCCTAGGCTACCACTATACATTCACCTGGGCGTCCACCTCCAGTGAACTCCTCCCCAAGCTACCACCCTGTAGCTACAGTAAATCGGCACACAAGGTCGTTATCACCAATGCATATATATATATATATATATATATATATAAATCTTGGCCGATATATCATAAAAATCT
>JAVXUL010058766.1:0-10303 GCA_035590515.1 Trichilia minutiflora
ATTGATTGTTCTAAACTATAACTTGGACACCGTGCGCTTGCGGGTTTTGAATACGTGTTTTAAATAAATACGCAACACTCTCGTATGAGCATCATCACCTAAAACACATATATATATTCAATATCAAATCATTTTTCTAACATTTAAAAACATTCAAAACATTTAAGTTAAAAAACGTTTTATAAAAGTTTGAATGAGACAAGTAAATTTCACTCATTGTATAGGAAGGATGAATACTCCCTAATCAATCCTTACTCTTTAGCATCTTTCGGATGTCCCTTGTATGAGTATCATTGCCTAAAACATGTACACACACACACACACACACACACATATATATTCATTATTTTCATATTTAATACGATAAAAGTAATCTATATATGAAATGATCATGCATATATTTTTACTTTTCTTAGTTGACACTGAAGTCATTGAGGCCTTATACTCTATTAAGCTTTTTTTTAAGAAAATCATACCTTTTAAATCCATATTTACCAAATCAATTTCTAATCTATCATTCTATTTATCTAAAGTAAACCTTAATCATGAAAATGTACTAAATCTATAGATTTGAACTTAAATCAAAGTTTAAAAGTTTACCTAGAACTTAAAAGCATCTTAAAAGGCTATCAGGGCTTCATATTCAACCTCGTTATTAGTTATTTTAAAGTCAAATTTGAGGGAATACATTATTTCTGTCCCATTAGGTTTAATCAAAATAATTATAGCACCCTCGTTCTGGGTATTTAAGGCCCTATCAATGAAAAAATGCCAATATCCATCCAGTGACTTTTGGTTAGGCCACCAATCTCTTTTAAGTATCAACTGTTCCTTAAGACCTGATATATGGACAATTGTTTTGACACAAATCTTTCAACCACAAAGTCAGTCAATGTTTATCCCTTTATTGCCTTTCTAGGCTTATAGTTGATGTCATATTCACTAAACTCAATTTATCATTTTAGCAGACGTTTTGAGAGATCTGATTGATAAAGAATTTATCGAAGGTGCTAATTAATCAATACAATAATATGATGCGATTGATAATAGGAGTGTATTTTTTTTATGGTTATCATAAGTGTAAATGCTAACTTCTCGAGTAGTAAATATCTAGATTCCGCATCTAATAGTGCCTTGTTGGTGTAATAAATTAACTTATAAATTTTTTCGGCAACTTCTTTAACTAGCACTAAGCTTACCAAATAATCACTAGCAGCCACATATAAGTAAAATATGTCCTTATTCTCGAACTCGTCAAATATTGAATTAAGGCAAGATACTCCTTGAGTTCTTTGAAATTATTTTTTCACTCTTTACTCCACTTTATCTTTTTTCCTTTTTTTATGACCTAAAAAATGGAAAACATCTATCAGTAGCCTTTGATATGAACATTTCCAAGGCTGTTAGTCTTTTCATTAACTCTGTAGTTCTTTCTGTGTAGTCGAGGACTTTAATTTTAAAATCTCTTTTATCTTCTAGGGATTAACCTCTATTCCTCGTTCATTAACCATGAATCCCAAGAATTTTCTGACCCCAATCCTGAATGAACACTTCTTGGAATTTAGTTTCATATTGTACCTTTTCAAATACGAAAAAGTTTCCTCTAAATGCTTCACGTGGTCTATAGCTCTGATAAATTTTGTGATCATGTCATTGACGTAAACCTCCATTATAGATCTTATTAGAGGCTTGAAAACACGATTGACCAATATTTGAAATATAGCCCACGCATTTTTTAACCCAAAAGCCATAACTCTATAATAATATAGGTCTTAATCTACAATGAATATTTTTTTTATCTAGCTCATACATCTCGATCGGATTATACCCTAAGAAGGCATTCATAAAACTTAACAACTCATACCTTATAGTGGTATTCATAATTGATCTATCATCGGGAGTTAAAAACTATCTTTTGGATAAGCTTTGATTAAATCAATGAAATCCGTGTACATTTTCTACTTCCGTTAGCTTTCTTCATCATAACCATGACAATTCACTTAGGGTAATGTACTTCTCGAATGAAACCTGCTTTGAGAAGTTTTTTGACTTCTATCCGAATTGCCTCTCTTCTTTCTATGTTAAACACCCTTCTCTTATAATTTATTAACTTGGCTTTGGGGTCGACTGTAAGAAAATGAAAAATCACCTAGATACTTATTCTCGCTATATCTTTATATGTCTAAGCAAACACATCTATATTTCTCCTCAAAGCTTCTGTCAAGTTTCTCTTCTGCTCATTAGGTAGTTAGAATCCTGTATTCACAACTCTTTTAGGGTATTCTTTATTTAAGAATCACCGATTCCATCTCTTTCACAAGCTTTGTAATAGCTAACTTTTCAAGAAGCCCTGACTTTTTGTTTAGACTTTCCATGGTACGTGCCTGGTATAATTATTCATCTTGACTATTTGAGACCTGTTTCAATAGTCGTTTGGAAATATAATAAGAAATTTTCACTATGGTAGCAAAATATGATTTGACCTCCCTTTGATTTTCTCTTGCCACCCCAATACTTCCTTCTACACTAAACTTGAGTTTTAGGTAATGTATATTTTTCAATGCCTAAGTTATTATGAGAAATGGTCTTTCCAAAATCATGGAGTATGACATCTTAAGGTATACCACTTATAGTTCCACCATCATTGTCTTCTAATATGGTTTGTCTCCTATTATAACTGGTTGTTATACGATACCCAGTAGATAAATACATAATTCTCCGAACCCATGCAATGCAAACTCAAGGGGTCGTAATCTCAAGTTTTAAATTTCTAAAGAATCTAATGTTTCCTTAAAAATAATATCGATGGAGCTTCCCATGTTAATTAAAATCCTGTTGTCCCAATTGCCAAAGTTATAACCATAGTATTGTTATGAGGGCAATGAACCCCCACCTCATCCTTATCAATAAATATAATTGGAATAATTGTTACTCTAGGCTTCTTCTAACTCTCACATTCATCACGTAAGGTTCCACAAAAGAATTAGGTAGATAATACTTTAAGTAATTCTTGCGTGCCTTATTCGAATTCTTCGCCAATGTCAGGCCCCCCAATATCACCATAAAATGATTATTTGTTCTCTTCTTCTGTTCATTATTTACCTTGAAACCTTGATTTCTATACTCAAGGTCAGTTATAAATTCAATCAGATAATTATTCTTGACTAACACTTCAATCTGCTTTTGTAAATTAAAACATTCATCAGTCTTATGTCCAATGTCCTGATGAAGGTCATAAAATTTATTCCTCAATCTTTTGGATAGCTTATTCTTCAAAGGTTGATGTTCTAATAACAAAGTTTCTCACCTTTTAATCTCCTCCAAGATCTGTGAAAAAAAGGTATTTAAGGGGGAGAATCTCTGGTGCTCCTGTAATTAAGCTATCTGCTTTATATCATCTCTTCGGGAGGATCTTCTTTTCTTTGCATATCCATCATCCTGGCATCTCTTAGGTATAAAAAACTTGGGCATTCTACCTTCACTTTTATTTGGCTATAACTTATATGTCACTAAAATTTAAATATAATATAACGATTCTATAGTGATTTTGAAGCTTACCTATAATCCCTTTTCATCGTCTCTGTTTTTAGATTGGTGTGTGCATAAGGTTGAGGCTATTATTTCCTACCTAATACTTGCTCTAATAAGAGTAAGGATAACCTTTGTTGACGTAGTTAGTTTTTTGGTTACCTCTGACATCTACTTTCAACGTAAAAATTGACTTTATGTTCCAAATGTCAAGAAACAATCGTAAAATTAATGAAAAATAGTCGAAATAGAGATCTCAATTCTTACCCCTAGGACTAATATTTCATCTATATAAGTAATAATACCGTAAAATTGATAAAAAATGGTTGATATAGAGACTTCAATTCTTATCTCATCAATTAATATTCCATCTATATAGATATTATTATTATTATTATTTGACATATCCAATCATTCATTCATTGCAAAATTATTTACATTATTGAACATTGAAGGTTAAGCTGAAAGGACAAGCAATTCCTCTTAACAAATTTCAAGTTTAATTTTAATACATTGAGATTGAATCAGTTCAAATGGAGTTTCCATTTTGAATCTACTATAAAGCTTGAAATATTTGGAGTATATCAAAAAAAAAATAACAAAAATATAAAGAGAATTATTTAAAAATTGAAAAGAAATTGAGACAAGTGAATAACATTGCGAAAAAAGATTAATGGCCAGTAATTACAAGAAAGGAGCCGGTGCAACCAAAAGTTAAAGGAAACTCGAAAGTCCAAATTAATTTTCGGTTAATAATATTACGATTTTTTAACGGCCAAATAAATTATAAATCTGACTGACAGTGACCATTAATTTATCACGTTAATTATAAAATAATTAATAAAATGTTAATAATCTCTAACAATCGTATTAATCCACTTGCAAACCTACCGATGTTAATAAAAGAACATGCGTCGAGTAATGATGTTCAGATCCCTGTTTCTTATTTTTTTTTAAAATAAAGATAAAATGTATTTATTTACAGATGGTTTGGAATAAAAAACTATCAGATGTCTTATCGCGTACAAAGTCTGTCATGATATAAAATATATTTATAATAAAATTCAGAGTTGTGAATAATTATCTCTTTTTTTTCCCCCCGATAAACATCATAAATGCGGTATCACATGGGTTTGGTTTCAATGGAAAATAATGATATCCTTTTTCAAATTTGACATTTGTATCTTGCTTTAAAAGTATCAGTACTATTATTAAAATATTATAGTACAATAAATAAATAATGTGATAATTTAATACGTTGATTTTTCCTAACAATCTTTTTACTTCTTGAAAGTTTCTCATTCACATCTTTTTTTTTAGAATATGTAAGTCAGCAACTAGAAAAGTATTGTTCATGCATAAATTATTTTAAATATTAGGTTTAAGAATTATAAAATCGTTAATAATGGAGGAAACAAAAAAAAAATAATACTTGATAGCGAATAAGAAAGTAGATCAAACAACAAATATCAAGAGGCCAGAAAACAGAAATAATTTTCAAACTTCTTTTTACATCATAATTAGTTAAAATCTGCTTTGTTACAAAGGGCGGCCATTGTAGCGTACCATTTTATGCAACATGACCCGAACCAATTAATTGATATGTTTGCTTTCTATTCAATTCATTGACCTATTACACTGTTAGTTGTAACTTCTGTACATCGCTTTCAACGTATTTAATAATCTATGCTGCAAAAATCAAATTCCCACCAAAGTCTCGAAACATTTATTGAATCCCATGTGAAACAATATAAAAACACACAAAACATATTTTTTTAATAAAATTTTTTGCTGTGTAATTTGCTTATACATATTCTTCATGGCAACTTGGCTACTATTGGCAAATGTAGGCATTATTCCGACCCTACTCTGTCCCAAACACAATACAAAGAGGAGTTTATCATAACTTGAATTCTGGTGATATGATATCTTCATCAATGCATTATAGCCAATTCCACTTCAGGAAGAGCATACGAAACTTTATTAGTTTCCGTCCGTATAATACATAATATTGCAGCTGTTGTAGAGATTCGGTGTTTGAAGAAAGAAGCAAAACTAATTTTGATCTTCATCAACAATCAACCAACTAATATTCAAGCTCAAGCATGATTAGGAAACCCCTTTTTCTCGTTCTCATGCTTCTTAAACATTAATTAATAGTTTATTCAGTGAGCAAGTTAATTCCATCCTTAATTACAGATAATAAAAAGATGTCATAGCGCAAATCAGGTACATGTTTATGTTACGCTGTTGAAGAATTCCCTTTTTAAGTCTCAGAGTCCATAGATTTTATATTGTTAGATATCAACAAATAGAGATGGTGTCCAAATACTTGCACCCAACCTCCAACTTGTTTCTAATGGCATTTTGTTCATTCGATACACTATCACTTGCTTTAACTATGGAGAAACAACTCTCTTTTCTTGTATACTTGACATTTTTACTTTGCAAGTTGTTCTATATTTGAAAGATAGCTTGGTCATATTATACATCGGCATTAAATTAAAGGTATGTCACTCTACCTACTACATCTTCTGTCAATTTGTTTAACAACTTTTCTGTATTCTATCACTCACATGCAATTTAAATGTTTGAAGGATTCGATTATCTTCTCATTTTCTTTTAATTTTTACATCAAATTATGATAAATGGTATTGAAAATATTATACGATTAAAGCTTTTTTTTTTAATAAATTTTTTATAAGATAACAAAATTCACCCATCCTTAGATAGTTCAGTTGACAGGAACGAATTTGGGACTGTGTGATTAGGCGCACGGTCCTGGATTGGATTCCTTGAGTATATCCATAATTTAAGTGGGAGATCGTGACGATGGGATACTGCGCTAGCCTCCTCCTCGATTAGCCAAGGTACACATAAACTGTCCATACACCTGGGTCAAAAAAAAAAAAATTCATTATTTTGTATCTTTTAAAATTGGCAATAACTTCTCTAACTTCCAAATATGAGTCATATTCGACTTCTCTTTTTCCTTCACACGTCACAAGCTCTAAAAAATAAATATATATTACAAAAAAATTTTAATGTTTAAATTATTTTTTTGCTTCAGGTTAATTCTATCTTCTTTAATATATTATCAATTTAAGGATGATAACCATGCCTAACGTGTATGAATACCAGTTCAAACTCTATAGGATTATGCGAACAATTATTCTTAAACACGAAAATCGGTTGGAGTTAATTTTAATGACTCAAATTAGTCGGACTTGGGTTTAGGCATGAATTTACATTTAAATATTAAAAAAATTCGATGAATACTTGATTAAATATATTTTATTTTATATATAGATAGATAGATAATTATAATTATAACTCCATCAAAATATTAATAAATCTTTCTATTTCTAAAGAAACACCTTTCAATTCCACTAATAGCCTTGAGTTACGTTTCTCCTTATTAAATTCGTCCACAAGCCTTTTTAAATATTCTTCAAGAAACCCATGGTAAGAACAAAACTATTTTTCTCAATTTTTTTCTTAATATTTTATTTATAAAAATATAGATAAAATAAAATTATATATCTAATAAGAGTGAATACATTGAAAAACGGTTGGCTCATTATTTATATCAAATGATTTTTGAGTTAAACTTTGAAATAGAAAAATAAATAATTTGATATGTTTCAAGTCTATGGGTCTATGTTCTATAATATTAGAAACATTATCTTGAAATAAAAACAAGATGGACAAAATATGCATGGATAAGAACAAATAAAATTACAAACTAGATTTAAAACTAAATATAAAATTTAATTGCATCAAAAATTTACTCTTTTGTAATTGGCTTGTTTTTATTGTATAATGGTCAAGATAGAGTTTATCTAATTGGGAATATTAAGAGTTTGAAATTTAAAAAATATTGATGTACGCAGGTTGGGATTGGAGGTGGGGATGGGGGTGTTAGATTATATATATATATATAAATTCTACATGAATTCAATGAAAGATAAATTTGTAATTAAAAAAAGGGTGTTTCATAGAGAATATATAAGGATGATGTCGCACCCCTCTAATTTTAAGCTAAAAATAGGAAAAATCAAATTTTTTTATCAATTTTTTTCGTAAAATATTATCTTAAAGATAATTAACCATGCTCAATTTTAAAATATTCATATACTACTATTTAGAGTACAAAAAGTAAATAAATATATCTTTTGAACATATGATGAATTTAAACTAAATATTCAAAGGTCAAATTAATGTAGATTTTTTTTTATAAAAACGATATCTTTAGACTTTAGTCTTGTCGAAAGATAAAATAGTATTGATGTTGTCATTACATTTTGAGTAATTTACTAAATTAAAAATAAGTGATACGTCCCTACTCAGTACTCACTACCCGGTAACTATAAATTCTATGCATTATGGCGTATATATGGATAGTGAAATTAGATAGAAACATTTATTATTTAAACGTTGAATTTAAAATTTTGCAGGGATTGTTGCTCTTTCAGTCTTTTTCACCGCCCTATAAATTCGGTTCAATTTTCATGACATTACTACTTGCTATTTTCTCCAACTTTTGTTAGTTGGCCTTTTTCATTGATATAAATATTACTATTAGTATTGGAGTAACATTCAACCGTTGTTAGCTAGCTATTTTCATTGATATAAATATTAATATTAAAAAATTTAAAATTAATGATAAATATTTTTTAAATTTAAAATTGATGATAAATACTTCTCAAATTTAAAATTAATAATAAATACTCTTTATAATATTATTCCCTTAATTCATTTGTTTTCTTATATTCTTAATATAATATAAAGTTAAAAGCAGGGCATGAGGTAAGCAGATAATATTATTGTTTGAGTAAAAATTCAGATAATATATGGAGGTCTTTTAGATAGACATATGTTCTCTTCAATTCTTATAATAGTGTCACCTAATCATTCACCTCTCATTAATCTTAACTGTCCATCACCTAAGATTCCTTATTGTCTCTCAGGTAAAGCTGTTAAAATGGGTTTGGCTTGACGGGTTGATCCATTTAACCCGTAAAATAAGCGGGTTAGGGTTAATGATTTTTGGCCCGTGGATTAAACGAGTTAACCCGTTTAATCTGCGGGTAAAAGGGCTCAAACTCGTTTAACTCGCAGGTTAAATGGCCGGTCCGATTATATTAATTAAATATTTTAAAATATTTTTTAAAATTAAATATTTATTATATATTTATAATAATAAAATTTTAATTTTAAAAAATTAAATTAAAAATATTTGTTGTTATATATTTATAGTGTTTTTATTTTTTTATTAATTTTTTTAATTTCTTTTAAAAATTATAATTATTTATTAATTAATTAATTATTTATTTAATATAAACGGGCTGGCCCGTTTAGCCCGCCAACCCGACGGATTGGGTTAGGGTTGAGAATATCAACCCATTTATTAAACGGGCCAGCCCGACTCGACCCGTTTAAGTGCTTAGCCTGAAACAGCTCGAACCGATTAAGCCCAGTCCGGCTCGTTTGACAGCCCTACTCTCAGGATTTCTGATTGTCTGTTTCTTAGGATTCCCGACTGCCTCTTTTCGGACTACTGTCTCTTGCCCTTTCAGGAATCCTGTCAGCCTCCCAAAAAAACCTGATCCCATCATCAATCATGAGAGATTATCAAAAATGGGAATAATTAATGATCAAGGACCTTATAGTAAAAAGTGTCGCTCTGATGAGTTTCAGGTATCTGTCCTATCTCCGATCGAATCTCAGAAAGTCTGACAGTAGTAGGCTTGATAGATGTCACGTCTCTTAAATAAAAAGCACCTGGTACACTGTCCCAAGACAAAGCATTCCATCATTTTCATTCTCCGATGCCAAGTCACTTTACTCACGTTCTAAGAACCCTATATAAGGAGGCAAAATCAGTAGCAAAAGGGGTTTGATTCTTTTTCTTCTTCCTTGCATTTTACTTAAGCTTTTCGTTTTCTCTTTTCCATTCACAGGAATTATTTGTTCTCCTGTTTACATTTTTCCTGACTTAAATATCGAAGTTTTTCTGCCAGAAAATATATCCCGCGTTACTCATAGCGTGTTATTGTCTTGTAGGGGCTTGGAGGTGAAGCTCTGCATCCAAGGATTCGGCCATTAATTTTCTTCGGTGTGGATTCGGTGATGCAACAGCCGCATCTATATTCACACCTCAATAACCAGCATCGTCTGTGGAAAACTAACGAAAAATCACTTACAAAATTGTTCAGCGAGAAAGAAAAGAGTGGGAGTAACCCAGAAAGCTTTGTGGTATTTTGAGTTTGAAAAAAATGGCAGAACGGAGAAAGAAAATAGAGGAATCTAGTTGTTCTAGGCTGACTCGACTTTATTCGAATTTGGGAATTCTTGTATTATTTTCCTAGGATCAGTACAGTTACCCGTGACTATGGATAATAAGCCCTATCAGCGTAATGTTATGGTACGCTTTCAGGTGGTAGATCTAAAGATTCTCTACTCTGTTATCCTGGAGAGACCTTTCTCCCTACATACAAAAGCGGTGAAAAATGTGCACTACCTGAAGTTGAAATTTTGAGCTGGAGATGAAATCGGAATTGTCAGAGGGAATCAAAGGGAAGTGAGATCCTGCTTCACTACTTCTGTCCGAAAAATATACTGCATCTAGGGAGAACCTTTAGTAATGACCATCGGGGAGTAAGGAAGACTAACCCCTGTAGATACTGAGATGACTATGTTGACCTATATGTTTTTGATGATGAGCAAATTATTTTGTTGATAAACAAATGATTTGTTTGATTAAATTGTTTTA
>JAVXUL010058777.1:0-10303 GCA_035590515.1 Trichilia minutiflora
GTGTTCTTCCATTTTAGCCTAGGATTTTAAAGTGAAAAACTTACAATTTATGCATGATTTAAGCCATAGAACCTTCACCCTCAATGCTACCAAGAGTTATATCTTCATTAGTGGGGTTAGTTAAGAAACTCGTTCTACCATCCAGGTTATTATAGGCTTTCTCTTAGGGTAGTTGCTAGTCAGATATCTTAGGGTTCCTTTAATTACCACTCGCCTTCGACATTTTGATTATAAGCCTTTGATAGACAGGATTTTATCCAAGGTTTGGTTATAGACTTTTGTCTCTCCGACTTATGCAGGTAGACTTTAGCTTATCCATTCATTTATTTTCTCTCTTCAGGTTTACTGGTCGATGATATTTATCCTCCCTCAAGTAGTAATCAAGAATATTGAAAGTATAATATCAGCCTTTTTATGAAAAGGTCCCTCTTTCTCGACATTTGGAACAAAGATTTCTTGGGCTAATTTGTTCTGGTCGAGAAAAAAGGGAGGCCTTGGAATCAAAAGCTTAAAAGATTGAAACAGAGCAACTATCTTGCGATTTGCTTGGAGATTACTTGCAGATAGAGATTCTTTGTGGTCATCTTGGGTTTATACCGAGTTATTAGAAGGGACATTTTTTTGGCATATTAGGGTTCCCTCACGTTCTTCTTGAGCTTGGCAAAAAATCCTTCTTAGTAGAGATTGGTGCTGGGGTCAGATTGTGTGGCTTTCATTAGAGATTGTCGTGATACTTCTGTGTGGTAAGACTATTGGCTTCCGCAAGGACCGTTATATGACTTGCTTTCTTACCAAACCCTTTTTTCTACAAGTTTCTCGTTAAAGGCCTGAGTGTTAGATATTATAGCTAATGGTTATTGGGCTTTCTTGGTTAACCCTCCAGCATTACAGAGCATTTAAGATTTGATCACTTTTCTTCCTCGGGTGCATTTCAGAGATTACTTAGTTTAAAGGAGGCATTCTTCGGAGAGGTTATTTATCTAGTCAGCCTAAGAGACTCTCAAAGATAAAAGACCTTCATACTTCATCCGTCATCTTCTTTGGTTCTCAAGACACATTCTTCGGCATTCTTTTATTTTGTGGTTGGTTGCTAGGGGTTGCTTATCTACCTTGGTTTGCCTAGTGTCTCATGGAATTACTACTACGTTCAGGTGTGTTCATTGTAGGTCAGAGTTGGAGACTCATGAGTACCTTTTCTTTGACAGTAGTTTCTCTTCTTCAGTTTGAAGGGATATTTCTTCTCGGACTGGGGTGGGTTGGCCTTCTAACTCATGGTTTGATATGTTTCAGTGAGCTTTTTCCCATCTTCATTGGAAGGGGGACTTCAAACATGCTTTAGCTCGATTGGTACTTTCTGCATCACTCTACTTCATCTTATATAAAAGGAATAATCGAGCTTTCTAGCATATTCATCATCCTCCTCAGATTATCTTCATAGATATTTTCGACAACATGATTTGATCTCAGAGTTGGTCCACAGATACGATGCCTTGCCTTAGCTTGCTTGTACATGGTATTTACATACAACTATTTGATTAGGCTTTGTTTCTCTCTTGTTGTTTTTCTTTTCTGAGCCTGTGTGCCCTGTTTTAGGCGTTTGTGCTATTTTTTGAGACCTTTTTGGCTTGTTTAGGGGTTTCGTTCCATCTTTTTTTATACAGTTTTTTCTTTTCTAATAAAATTTTATATTTTTCAAAAAAAGTGATTATTTGAATACACAAATTGCTCATCTATGATTTTTAGTAATGCTTTGATGTTCTTATGTTAATTGTTTGAGCCACAACTCCTATCAGAAATCTTGATTTTTATGAACGTTATACTAAGACGATTAGATCACTCCCACTATTTATAAAGAGTGATTTCTCCTAAAATACTTAATGAAGTACTTAATGATTTGTTTTATTTCATATCTTATTATTGTCACCCTTAATTTGGGAATTCTAATCTTAATATCCAAGAAATTCGTAAGTTATACAACTGCATAAAATACACATGCTTATAATTTAAAATAAGACTAATAATCGTATATTATATTTTATCAATATAAATCATGTTTAAAATATGAATTTAGTAACATAAAATTTATTTGTAAGCTAAAGTTCTAATTCAATTATATTCAATTATATTCACAGATAACTGTATATTAAAATTATCAAGTTATATTCCTTTTCTTAACTCCTATAGTAAATTAAAAAATATAATTAAATATTTTATACTAATTAATTATATAGATATAACAAAAATTTATGTGAGATAAAATATACTATAATCGCTCCCAATGGGCGTGGCTTCATATAATTAATTATAATTTATGTTAAAATATGTTTCTAAAATATTTAATAGATAATTTTACTTAATTAAAGATATTATAACTACTCCTTAATTAAATAAAATTATGTGGATTATTCAAAATTATATTTTATTAATTTATTGTTAATATTATTTAAGTAGATAAATATGAAAATTTTGTATAAAAAATCACATTAGAAAAACTCTCGAAAAAAATTGATAAAGATTGATAGGTTCATGAGCACTATTTAAACACTAATTTTCTTAGACAAAATATTTTTAAATATATAATTTATTGATATAACATATCACTCCGAATATATCAAATAATAAAAATAATAATTAGATAAATTTAACTTAAATTTATATGAATAATAAAACAAAAATTTTACATACAAATATTAAAATTTTGATTTATACATTACAATTCAATATGCATAAAAAATAAATTAAATAATTAATTTAAGTATTGTAAATTAAAAATATGCATAATTAATTTTATATAAATAATATAAATTAAATTTATAATCTATTTATTTAAATTAATCATGCATAATTCATTTAATCCAAAAATATAATTTGAAGATTTTTTTAATATAAGTTCTAGAAAGTATAAGATACAAAAAGTGAATTAGCTCAGCAGTGAGGACGCCAGAATCAGAACCTAATTGATGGGATTTACCTTCAAAATTTATTTATTTATTTTAATGTTAAATAGTCATTTGCATGTTTAGGTTGTGTTCAACCTTTAATTGGATCGACCTAAGTCGATCATGATCCGTTATAAAATAAATAATTCTTAAAATAAACAAGTCTGATATTTTGCATCCAAATTACTCTTTCTACTGAAACGTCCATAATAGAAAAATCATTGTGTTTAGGAAAAATAATAAACCTCATAATCAATTATGGTAAGGAACTCAAACTTTGAAATAAAAAAATAATAATAATTCCCTTATACAAATAATAAATCACATAATTAATTATTATAAAAATTAAATTTTGAACGAAACACAAATAAAAAACTAACAATAACTCACTAAAATAAGAAAAACAAATAATTCCTATCCCTATACTTTTAAGAGAAAAATAATTTCAATTAAAATGCTATTAAGATGAAAATCCTAATAGTAAAGAAAAATATAATCTACTTATGACAAGTAACAAAACAAATAATTAAGATATATATGGTAGGAAAATCAAACTCTAAAAGGAATCATAATTAAACTCTTAATTAAATAAAAATATTCTTTTAATATTAAGTTTTATTGATGAAAGTTCAATTTTCTTAATTAATCTATAATAAATTACTAAATTAATATTTTTTTTTTTGTATACGTGAAAAATCTTAATCTATTAAACCCTAGACAGGCGTAAAGCAGCCGTCATATGGGAGGGGTAGTTCAGGTCTATCGAACCTCAGACAGGCGCGAAACAACTGTCATGTGGGAGGGGCAGTTCAAGTAAAACCTACGGCTGCACTAGACGCTTACAAAAAATACACTTTCGATGGATCGAATCTAAAATAGACGTAAAGCAACAGTTGTCTCTTGTGAAATGAAACCACCCGACTACCTTGGGTGCTACTAAACTAACATATTAGATTTTGAAATATTAAAAATGCGTTAGATAGTAATTTTGTCTCGATTAAAACTATTCTTTTGGTGTCTCGAGCATAACTTTTAATTACAATAAAAAATAATTTTAATTTTACTAATCGAATTAAAGTTAATTTAAAAAATAAATAAACCGTCTTTAAGATTTGTTATAAAAATATAATTTTAAATGAGATTTTTTTCAAAAGTTAGTTTAAAGATAAATGAATTTGGTTAATGATTGTTCTTAAAAATATTTTTATATTTATTATTTATAATAATTTTTATTATTTAATATAGTAATTAATAAATATTTTTTTATAAATTTTATTTTATTAAAAATTATATATATATAAATAATCTTAATGAGTATATTATTTCAATTTTTTAAAAAAATTGTAAATTTAATTTATCAATTATTGAAAAATATATAAATTAAAAACCCAACCTACCAACCCGATCCAGCCCGGAAAATCGACAACGATAGCTTGGCGTGCGTCATAAATACTGAAATATCTCGCTCCAGGGTAAACCCTGACTCCGTCTACTTTCTCCTCTTTCCAGTTTCCAACTCTACCCATTTCATACACTTTTGTTAGCATGAACCTGTCTTCAGTGAAGCTCAACCACGCCAACCATTTAAACGGAGCCAAGTGGGCCCAACGCCGAAGGTCAGGTCTTTATCTCCAGCACCGCAGCAGCAACGTCGTTTCTTTTGATGCACGGGATGCTCCGGCTTCGTTGGCTATCTCAGCCACCGAATCACCTCCTCGAATCGAATCACTGAGTCAAGTCTCTGGCGTGTTGGGCTCCCAATGGGGCGATGAGGGGAAAGGAAAACTTGTAGACATCTTGGCAGAGCACTTCGACATCGTTGCTCGGTGTCAAGTAATCGCTTTCTCTCTCTCTCTCTCTCTCTATGTCTCTTTTGATCAAGAATAAAAAATTCATTATTTTCATTTTAAATGATTTTTTTGTCACTCATTATATATTCTGTATTTGCTCAGAAAGTGCTTTTAAGTGCTCGGGTATAAAGTCATTTTGAAGTGCTGTGTACAAAAGCACTACCAAATACTTGGTCTTTATCTCTGAACATTACAGATTGATTCAAAATCATTTGATCATGGGACTACATTCAGTTCCAATTTGTAATTTTATGTTGTTTTCCGTTGCATAGAATTTGTGATTTTTGACCACTGTCAATTTCAAGTTTTAACAATTATTAATTTTAGGGTGGAGCGAATGCTGGCCACACCATCTACAATGCAGAAGGAAAGAAATTTGCCCTTCACCTTGTTCCATCTGGTATTCTTAATGACGACACTGTATGTGTTATTGGAAATGGAGTAGTGGTGCATCTACCAGGTTTATTCAATGAAATTGATAACCTGGAAGCGAATGGAGTCTCTTGCAAGGGAAGGATATTGGTTTCTGATCGTGCTCATCTGCTCTTTGATTTCCATCAAGAAGTAGATGGACTTAGAGAAGTTGAGCTTGCTAAATCGTTTATTGGCACAACCAGGAGAGGAATAGGACCTGCTTACTCGAGCAAGGTGATCCGCAATGGTATTAGAGTAGGTGACCTGAGGCACATGGATACTTTCCCTCAGAAGCTTGATCTTTTATTATCAGACACAGCTGCAAGATTCTCAGGTTTTAACTATACGCCAGACGTGCTCAGGGAAGAAGTTGAAAGATACAAGAGATTTGCTGAGAGGTTGGAACCTTTCATCACCGATACTGTGCATTTCATGAATGAATCCATTGAACAAAAGCGGAGGATTCTGGTTGAAGGTGGTCAGGCAACGATGCTGGATATCGACTTTGGTACTTATCCCTTTGTAACTTCCTCTAGCCCATCAGCTGGTGGAATTTGCACTGGTCTTGGTATTGCTCCCAAAGTTGTTGGTGATCTAATTGGTGTGGTTAGTGGATACTTTGCTTATCTATTCCTTTTGATATCTCTTTTTCTTGCTTTGAAAATTATTTCTTCTCTTTATGGGAATAGGCTTGCTTCAAATACTATCTCTGCGGATTCTCAAATTATCCATGTTGGGTGCTGTTGGTTATCTGATATCTCTGTTTACTTTTTCTTGATAGCATCTTTTCCTAAAAGGTGAATCAGGTAAAAGCTAGAGAGACTGTTTTTGTGAGAGAAATTTTTTTTTGAAATGTCTTTGATGTCAAATGTGTTTATACATAACTATTGCTTGGTTGATTGTGTGATTCTTTATATCAAATGTAAGCTTCATTATGAGAGAATCACTTGTTTGTGGTGTTTTTTTATTGGGACTTGGAAGAATGCGTTTTTCTTGTTTATGTCTTCATATTCCAGCTTTGCATTTTAGAGTGTTGCCAATAACTTGCATTTACAAGAAAAGAAAACAATTTTGTTTGGTGCTTGGTGTATGCATTTTTCTGCAGATATAAAACCAAATAGTATTTCTTAAATTTAATAGTTATGTTTGCAAAAGAAAAGGGAAAAATATGCCTCTTTTTTTCTTTTCTTTTCTTTTTTTTTTTCTCCTGGGTTCCAAACTGATATTTCTTAACTCAGGTTAAAGCATACACTACTAGAGTTGGTTCTGGTCCTTTCCCGACTGAAATTTTGGGTGAAGGGGGTGATCACCTTAGGTTTGCTGGGCAGGAGTTTGGCACAACTACTGGCCGTCCTCGCCGTTGTGGTTGGCTGGATATAGTTGCACTGAAGTACTGCTGTCAAATTAATGGCTTCTCTTCTTTGAATCTCACCAAACTGGATGTTTTATCAGAACTTCCAGAAATTCAGCTTGGTGTTGCTTATAAACAAGTTGATGGTACACCGGTTAAATCTTTTCCCGCAGATCTTCTTCTTCTTGAGCAATTGAAGGCAAGTTTGACCTTTCTCAACTAATGAGGATATATGTTTTGGTTAATGGTTGTATTGTGTATGGCATTCAGAATTGTGATTGACTCAGATTTAGCACCCTATAGGCACCATTAAAAAACAAAGAGTGAATGTATTGATTGCCTTTTCTTTCCTTTGGGCTTGCACAAACAATGTAGACAATTGAATGCTTAACTTGTGTTTAGGACATCGACATCTATGCGAGTCGTAGAAGTTAGGTTTTAAATTACTTTGTGAAATCCTGTGTATCTTTATTGCTTTCTAATGATCATGATTGCAAATGCAATATTTGAAGCCAGTGAAATTATAGGTTTGGTTTCATGCGCTAAAACTTTGTATTCTGCTTCATTAACTGTTGTTTGCTTCCTGTGTGTTTGTTTAGGTTAACTATGAAGTTTTACCCGGATGGCAGTCTGATATTTCTTCCATCAGAAACTACGAAGACCTTCCAAAGGCTGCACGTCGGTTTGTGGAGAGGATAGAGGAACTTGTTGGGGTACCTATCAATTATATTGGTGTCGGGCCTGGTCGTGATGCTCTAATAATCAAATAAGATGACAATTAACCTGCAATGTTCCCAAAAAATTTTCATGGAGTTTTAACTTAGCATTTAGTATTGAAATGTTAGAATCTATTTACAAGAATTTGATGCAACTGCAATTACATATTCTACTTGTCTTTGAGGTCACTCAGCATTGCGTTATCCTTATGATTATTGCCTGAATGATTTTTTATTGAGCTGCTGCAAGAGATTTGCAGAGATTAGCAGGAAGCCATCTGTTTTGGAATGTTAGAATCTATGTACAAGAATTTGATGTAACTGCAATTACACATTCTACTTGTCTTTGAGGTCATTCAGTATTGCGTTATCCTTATGATTATTACCTGAATGATTTTTAATTGAGCTGCTGCAAGAGATTAGAAGGAAGTCGTCTGTTTTTACGCATCATTTTGTTTACAGATATTACGTCCGGCTGCTTGGTTGATTTTCTTTTGAATAGAATTGGGTATCGTATAATTAACTTGGATTTTATTATTACTATTATGCGTTAAGTACGGATTGGTTTGGAATTATTATAATTTATAGGTGGTTAAATTGAGGGTAGTAAGATTTCTCTTAAAATTTTTTGTAAAAAAGAAGGTGGTCATACATTAATAAGGAGTGATTCAAGTCTCTTAGGTTTAGTTACTTAACTGTATATAAAATTCATTATTTTTCAAAAAAAAAAATGTTTGATTTTATTTTAAAAAAAATTTGATAAAAAAAGAAGAAGAAGATAATGTTGATAGTTTGGTTAAAATATAAATTTAGTTACAAAAAATTTTTAATTATCGTAATAAGATTTATTATTTAAGTTAAAAAAATTATTAGAGATTTTATGAATTCATATTTGACTCGTCTACGAGGATTGTTTATAAAAAGTCGTTTTTTAATAAAATTAAGAAAAATTAAGAAAGACAATAAATGATAAAGAAAAAAAGAAAAAAAGAGAGAAAGTGTAGATTTTATTATTTTATATAGTTTTTATCAAATGACGATACAAATTTGTGAACCGTTAGATCATGTTATTTTATTTAGGTGAGATATTTTTGAGATCTTGTTTTACAATTTCAACAGTAGAGATGGGATTTTTTGTTTTATAATTCCAGGTTAATTTGTAAATAGTAATATATAAAGAGGTAGAAGTTTCAGATCTTTTCATTATATTCAGTTTTCATTAAAATATAAAAACAAATTCATTAATCATTATATTATATTAAAATTCCGTCTAATTGTTCATGAGATCCTATTCTATTAGCTGAATGGTGGAGATGAAATTTTATAGTTTTTATCTACATATTCAGTCTGTGAATATTAGTTTACATATTTGAGGTCTCATCTGACTCCAAAGTTTCATCTCATTATAAGATGATCTCATCCGTCTCATTTGACTCCAAGGTCTCATCTTATCTTAAGATGGTCTCATCTGTACTATCCAATCCTAAAGTCTTATATGTCTCATTTGATCCTAAGGTGGTCTTATCTGTCTCATGTAATCTTAAGATCTCATCCAAAGAGGTCTCATCAGAGTCTAAGATTTCATCCCAAGAGGTCTCATTCAAGCTCAAGATTTTATATGACCCTGAGAGGTCTCATTCAACCCAAAAAAGGTCCTATATGATTATAAGGTCACATCCAACACCAAGGTAATTTCATCTGACCCGAGGTGATCTTATTCAATTCAAAAAAGATTTTTTTTGGACCCTGAGGTGATTTTATCTGATTTAAGATGATCTCATTCGAACTTGAGACCTTATCTTAAAGAAATCTTCTCATCTAAAAAGACCCTAATTCTGATCATTCAGACTTGATTCATATAATCCAAGAAACCAAAAAGTCATTTAATAAAAGTATAAATTTAGCTTTAGGAAGAAAAACTAGGAGGTCATCCGTAGAGACAAAAGCCCAAAAAATTTTTCACTCTTGGGAATGAGATCGATAAACCTAAAATCTTAAACTATTTATTATAATTGTAATATTATGTCTATTTTATTATATTTTTATCTCATTAGTAGTAAGTATGTTCACTCGATGTTGAGCTTATTCACTCGATAATATCGAGCTCATAGACTCTATGATACCGAGTTTATTCATTCAATATTGAGTTTATTTACTCGATGATACTAAGTTTATTCAATCAATGTCGAGCTTATTTATTTGATGATACTGAGTTCACCAACTTGATGTCGAGCTCGTTTGTTCGATAATGTTGAGCTCATTTGCTTAATGATATTGAGCTTATTTGTTCGATGATACCGAGTATATTTACTCAATGTAAAGTTAACCACATTTTTTATATGGGACTACATCGATTTTAACTATAAAGTTACAAATATCTATTTCAGTTATGAAACTATAGATATCGATTTTAGCTGCGAAGCTGCAAATATCAACTTCAGTTATGAAATTACAAATATTGATTTTAGTTGAAAAGTTACAAATATTCTTTTATGATAAAGTGTTATATATACTATTTACATTTTTTAGACTATGTATAGTTTTATGTTTTATGACAGGTTGAAGTTATCAAATCGACGATTTTTAATTAGCCATATGTTCTTTGACCCGAGCCTTACATTTTCTATACAGAGCTCTTTAATTTAATGCTAAGCCTTATATTCTTTATGTAAAATTCTCTTATTCAATACCGACTCTCACATGCCCCATATACAGTCCATGTTTCCCATGAGGGGCCTATACAGAATATAGTTTTCACCAAAGTTTTATTGAAAAATGGAGAGCTTGTGTTAGGGATAAATTAAGTGTTAGAGATATGCCCTAGAACCAATCGTGTTAGATGGTTCAGGGTCATATTTTCTTGTGTATATACCTTTTATAATTAATTGTAAATAATTTATGATTAATTAAATGACATTATTCTATCTTGCATCATGTTCAGTTGCTAATTTATTTATTTCTTTTAAAAGATGCAAGATATGTCCCAGAGTGTATTATGTGTCGAGATTCTATCTATCCGGAGTTATAGATATG
>JAVXUL010058798.1:0-10302 GCA_035590515.1 Trichilia minutiflora
GAAAGCTTGATTCATGTACTTCAAAAGTCTAGAAGGTCACTTCTTCATTAGATATCAATAAATATGCCAAAAATACTCCTAAACCTTCAAAGGTCACTTTCACTTCTGCAGATTTGATCCAAAATGCATATTTTTCCAACTTTAAGGAATTTGTTCCTACAACACAAAAATAAATAAAAACTCATAAAAATATCATAAAAATGCTCATAACTAAACAAAATCTTAGCCTAAGGATGAGTGATCAAATCACTCATCAGCTGACTTAGTGAGTCGATCTACAATCACCCAAACGATATCGTGGCCTACCTGAGTTCAAGGCTACCTGACCACGAAGTCCATAGCAATGTGCTCCCATTTGCACTCAGGTATAGGTATAGGTTGTAAAGTCCCTGTAAGTCTCTGGTATTCAGCCTTGACCTGCTGACATATCAAATATACAGTCATAAACTGGATTATATCTTGTTTCATCCCCGAGCACCAGTAACTCTCTCTAATGGTACGATACATCTTAGTACTACCAGAATGCGTAGCAAATGCAGAACTGTGGGCCTCTTCTAAAATAGCCTCTCTCAGCCCTCTGACATTGGGTACACATACCCGACCTCTGAAAGTCAAGGTCCCATCCTGAGTGAAATAGAAGTCACTCTCTTTGCCATATCTAATCTCATGGCAAGTTCTGACCAACTCACTATCTGACAGCTGGCTCTGCCTGATTTGATCAACTAGGGTAGGTCTGATCACAAAGTTGCCCATCAAGGCTCCAACCTCATCATACCCTAGTGACACTCTCAACGCTCTCAGATCCATCAACAAAGGCATATAAGTAGTGCGCATATGAGCTAAACTGGCTGAAGTCTGTCTGCTCAATCCTTCAACAACCACGTTAGCCTTCCTTGGGTGGTATTCAATGATCAAGTCATAATCCTTAATCAACTCTAACCACCTTCTCTGTCTCAAATTCAGCTCTTTCTGTATAAGCAAATACTTGAGGCTCTTATGATTAGTGAATATTTAGCACTGATCCCCATACAAGTAATGCCTCTAAATCTTTAATACAAAAACCACTTTAGCCAACTCTAAATCATGGGTAGGGTAATTCTCTTCATGCTTCTTCAGCTGCCGAGAAGTGTAAGCTATAACCTCCCCATTCTGCATTAATACACAATCGAGGCCCTGCCTCGAGGCATCACTATAAACCATATATTGGCCTTTTAGCGTAGGAAGTGTCAAAATCGGTACCGAAGTAAGACAATTCTTTAGAGCTTGGAAGCTCTTCTCACACTGATCATCCCACTCAAGTTAACCTCCTTTCTTCTAAGTCTCGTCAGAGGTGCAACTAATAAGGAGAAATCCTCAATGAATCTTCTGTAATATCCCGCTAGCCCTAAGAAGCTACGGATCTCTATTACATTCTTTGGCTATTCCCACTGAACTATGGACTTGATCTTCTTTGGATCCACAAGTATCCCATTGCTAGAAACTACATGCCCCAAAAAATTCACCTCCCTAAGCCAGAACTCACACTTAGAGAATTTAGCATACAGTTGTCTCTCTCTCAAGGTCTGAAGCACTACCCTAAGATGTTGGGCATGTTCTCTTTCATTTCTCGAATACACAAGTATGTCATCTAAGAACATAATGACAAACTTGTCTAAATAAAGGTGAAAAACCCGATTCATCAAATCTACAAATGCTGCAGGTGCATTTGTCAATCCAAAAGGCATAACTAGGAACTCATAATGGCCATAACGAGTTCTGAATGCTGTTTTGGGAACATCATCCTCTCTAATCTTGAGCTGGTGATATCCTGATCTCAAATTAATCTTGGAAAACAACCTCGAACCCTGTAATTGATCAAATAGATCATCTATGCTTGACAATGGATACTTGTTCTTGATGGTCACTCGATTGAGCTGTCTGTAATTAATACAGAGCTTCAATGTACCATCCTTTTTTTTCACAAACAGAATTGGTGCACTCTAAGGTGACACACTTGGTCGGATAAAGCCCTTCTTGACCAAGTCCTCTAATTGGGTTTTCAATTCTTTCATTTCTGTGGGTGCTATACAATAGGGTGGTATTAAAATCGATGTCGACCTTGGCACCAAATCGATACAGAACTCAAATTCTCTATCAGGCAGTAATCTAAGCAATTCCTCCGAAAACACATCGGAGAATTCTTTAACCACTAGCACCTGTTCTAAACTAACTCTTGAAATTGATCTATTAATCATATATGCCAAATATGCATGACACCCTCTCTAAAGCAATCTTTTAATCTCTAGCGCTGATATGATACAGGAAGGAAGTATCCTCCGCTCACCCTTAAAAACAATCTCTGGCTCTCCTGGCCGTCTGAAGGTCACCACTTTCCTAAAATAATTAATCGTAGCATAACGCTATGATAACCAGTCCATACGTAAAATGGTATCAAAATTCTGGATTCCCAATGGAACCAAATCAATCTCAAAAGCAGCATCTCCTATCAAGACCTCACACCGCCTAAACATGGTGTTCCAAAGCAATCTCTATCCCTAGGGCATATGAACAATCAACTCTAGTTCTAAAGATACTAGGTCCCTATTAGCCTGCCTTGTAAATGCAATGGTAATGTATGACCTATCTGAACTAGGATCAACCAAAAAGTATGCTGCATGATCAAAAACCATCACCATACTGGTAATCACATATGGATTAACTTGAGCATGCTCTTGATTTATTACAAAAACCCAAGTCTGAACTCATGACTGGTTCCTCTGATTACCCTGATGAGCAGACCCACTTCCTGATCTAGCCTGGCGAGCACCCGAATATGGTGACTGAGGTATGAGCTGCTGTACACCAGTAAATCTCATATCTTACCCTGGCTGGTTAGCAGTCTCTGTTGTCCCCAAACTAGGACACTCTCTTTTCATGTGACCTGCTTGGCCACAATAAAAACACTAGAGAGGTAATCTGCAAGGCCCGCTATGAAACCTTTGACAATTAGGACATCGCCTACTGTCAGATGACTTTCTGTCTGATCACCCTGATCCTCTGGCAGAAGTTTCAAATCGAGACGAAATCTGCTCTATAGGGGAAAAAGGTGAAGAAACCACAAGACTTATTGACTGGCCACTCGAAGATCCACTACTACGTCTCTTCTTAGAAGACTGACTCACTGAAACACTGAGGTCCTTTCTCTTCTGAAATCCAGACCTAGACCTTCTTTCCCTAATCACAGACTCTGCTTGAAGGGCTAACTGCACTATCTCCTCATACCTTTGCCTGCCTCGAACTTAGCACACAATGTTTTCTCAATGGCAAGTTCTAGAACAAACTCTGTCAACTATCTCAACTGAGTCTCATAATCAACTACTATGCTACCCATCTGTCTCAAGTTCATGAACTTTTATCTTTTTTTATTACTATAGAAATGCATAAAATACTTCTCTTGAAAGGCTCTTTGAAAATCTATCCAGGTAGGCTTAGTACTCAGCCTTAAAGATATATTCTGCCACTAAGTAGCAGCACTCTACTTTAGCAGTCTAGTAGCCACTCTCAGCTTTTTCTCATCTGACAAATCCATATCATCCATATTTTATTGCATCTTCCTCAGCCATCTTGCCTCTAGAGCATCATTGGTTACACAGAAAAGAACACTCCCAAGTTGCCTCACTTTCTTAATCAACTTGGATAACTTTTTCACTAGTCGAGATGATTCAACTTGATTTGGATTTGACACTAAATTCTGTGCCCTCATAAATGCAATGAATGTGTTCCAAGTCTCCTATGATCAAGGAAAATGAGCATTCCCTCCAGGATTCTACATCTGTGGCAGAGGATCCATAGGAATTTGGTCCTGCTCGAAAGCAGATGATAGAGTATAAGATGATGCCTCTTGATCATCTCTAATCACCACATTTCTCGTGGTCTACCTCTTCCCCTCTCGGGTCGCAGCGGTATTCCACCCAAAAATCAATATAAATCATAAAACATAAGTACTCGACTCAATCTATGGTACACTAACACAATCTTATTGAAATCATCAAATTTTAAAAATCTTCAATAGTCAAAATTACGAGAATTGAAAAACAGAAAAACACAACTTGCCCGCAAAGTAAAAGCTCTGACATAAATAAAATTGTCACGCCCTGACTCTAGTCGGTCACGTGACAATCATCACGAATTTCAAAAATATATTTTATCACTTAGAATGCACTCCTAGAATCGCAAGACATTAGTATCTGTTTTCAAACTCAATTGCAAATAAACTAATACAAAATAGAAGATTTTCAAACAAACATATGTTATATCTGTATTTTCTCAAAATAAAATACAACATATCTTTGACCAAGCCAAATATATAAAATCATTTCATTATAAATGATTTTACATACAATGGATCATAATAGAAAAACCTGAGTCGAGTACCTAAAAATTGTACTGAAGTCTCGCTTCAGCTATACTATGCCACGCTCAACTACACTAACCTGAAATAGGAAATGAGGGATGAGTATTTGAGAAAATACTTAGTGAGTAGACAAGAAAACAAAATAGCAAATAAATACACACACACAAACACACACTGATTTTAAAAATACCTCGAAATCCAAATCAAATGTGATTTGGCATAATTTATATGACTATGAAAGTCAATACAAATCAAATACGCATATGATCCCTCGGTCTATAGGATCCCATCCACTCTCTCTAAGCTGCATGACTGATCTGCAATCTTGGTTGGGGATGTGTGCTCATGAATACATATAAATAAATGGCTAGCATGCTATAGCTTGGACATGTTAGATTCCACCCATCCTATCTTGGACTATGTGGACAATCCACATTTCTGGGTCTATTGAATTCCACCTACTCTATCTTGAGCTGTATGGTCAATCCTCACCCTAGGACTTTTGGATTCCACTCACTCTCTACGAGCTGTATGGTCAATCCTCACCCATAGATAGTCAATGACATGGCACACATAATCATAAATCAATATCAATAGTCCATCATGGCAAATCAAATCATTGTTAGCTTACCAACTAAAAATAATAAACAAGATATGTTAGCTCATAAAGCCAAATCAACAAATATAGCACCCTGGCCATTACTTTCGACTATGCCACATTCACACACACATATATATCATTTGCCTCCAGCCTCACAATCACAATATCAATATTAGGCCTCCAGCCTCACATTCATGGCAATCTAGGTTTCATCACAAGCCTATTCTATCACAGACAAAGGGCCCTCCCGGCCACCACATAACATACATCCAAAGCCTCCTCATTTCAGTTATACACATACACATTCATATTCTATGCTATCATCTCTAGCATTATAAATATTCATAAATAATATAAAACGAGACGAAGAGAAGAAATGTCCACTCACTGTTCTGGGATAGGAAACCACCCTCTCGGTATCCTCCTTACGACAGAGATCCTTCTGTCTCAACTATCGCGTCTAGATACACATACAAACACAGATTTATAATCTATTACTATATACGTGCATGATGCAATGCATGCTCATGCTACTCTCGTATCCCTCTCTCTCTCTTTCTACTCTCTCTCTCTCTAACACACTGTCATATGTTTGGTCTCAATCCCAACGTATCAATACCTTTGCTTCTAGTCCTCCTTCAAAAGACTATTACTTCAAATGACTATAACTTTTGGCTCAGATATCGACATGGAACCCATAATATATCAATAGAAAGCTCTCTTTAAGCTCTACAAAAACTATAATAAAACTTTTTCTCAATTAAAGATGATTTTAGGGTCAAAAATTGAGTTCTTGTTTATTGACTCATATCTCATACTATAATCTTACTCAAAATAAAATCTTCAAGTTTTATACTTTCTCATGTATAATCTAAACATGATAACATGCACGGACACTCTTGAGGGATTCTTTATTATTCTCATAATACTAAGGGATGAGTTTCACATATGTTTTATGTTTTCATACTAAATCCAATATTTTATATTAAACTGCTTTTAGAATGATTTCCAAGTAATGGTTTTGTATTTTAAAGGAATGTTTTGTCGTATATATTTTATATTACAAAGTATTCGTTTGTTATAATATTTAGCTTACTCATCAAGTATTCTTCCGTATACTCACCCCCCTCACTTTTCAATTTCAGGGTAAATAAGTTAGCTGAGTGCGATCGATTGGTGGTGATTCATCCAGATTTTGAAAGCATTAGGTATATATCTAAGACAACTCACCTACTAGAGTTTTCAATTCCACTGGGGGATATTTAGTTATTTTATTTTGTGTTGTTATTTTGTAATTCATAAATTATAAAAGATTTGTAAACTATATTATTCCTACTTCTATTGGTTTGATTATGTACATTTATTTATTTTGGTGAATGATTTACAAGATGGTTTATGTATCTAGAAGTGTTTGTGATTTTGATTGAAATATTTTTGAGAAGTTTGGGTGTTTGGATGAAACTATATAGGAGTGTTTAAGTAAATTTTTTTTGAAACAGGTTTTCTTAGAAACTTTACAGGCTTTCAAGGTGTATTCTGAGTAAACGAGTACATTTTGGGAGTCTGTAACGATTGTCACGTGTAGGATTCACAGGTTGGAGCATGACAATTTTATTGGTATCAGAGCTTTTGATTTTAAAATGATTTTGGGAAATACCTTAACCTGATTTTAAACTATATTTTGATATTTTACAAGTAATTTTATTGATTTTGAAAATGTTTTCCAATAGACTAAGTGAGTCGAGTCATAAAATGCATCACTACTATGCTAAATGCATTTTATGTGTCTTCGAGACCTAGGAGAGGTCGAGGTAGTAATAATATCTTCGAGACCTAGGAGAGGTCGAGGTAGACTATAAAGAAAAATCATGCCTGATATTAAAGATGAGGCTACACCATATGTTCCTTAATCCGAACTTGAGGAATAACGTGAACCCCTTCCACCTCAATACCAACAACTAAGCACAGGGATGCCTTCACCTATGACTCCCGAGGCTTGGGCTGTTTTTATGGCCTATTGGAACACTCAAGGGTTAACTCAGATATGAGGTCAATCAGGTCCGATGCCATATCCCTATCTGTATCCTTATCCGTCGCCTACTACAATACCTGCAACTGTAGAAGCATTTAGGTTAGCCCC
The DNA here is from genome assembly GCA_035590515.1 of Trichilia minutiflora. Taxonomy (NCBI): domain Eukaryota; kingdom Viridiplantae; phylum Streptophyta; class Magnoliopsida; order Sapindales; family Meliaceae; genus Trichilia; species Trichilia minutiflora. Next base: position 7,135 of record JAVXUL010058798.1, read on the forward strand.
AAAATTATCTAAGTTGATTAAAAAAGTCTAACAGTTGGAAAGTGTTTCATTTGGAGATACTATAGATACAGCCTTAGCTAATCAATGGTTTAAAAAATTAGAAGGTGACCTGAATGATATGGAGTTAGAGGATAAGTACAAGTTAAAAGTGACTGTCCAATTATTAGAAGGCAGTGCAGCTACTTGGTGGGCGAATGTACAAGCAAAAACCTCGATACAACTGACCTAGGATAACTTTATGCAAGAATTCTGGGATCAATACTTCAACCCATTTCATTGTAACCAGAAGAAACAGGAGCTTTTTCGATTGAAATAAATGGGTAAGATAATGACAGAGTATGAGACTCAGTTAAGGGAGTTGGTTAAATTTGTGCCAATATTTGCTAATGAAGATAGTCTTTGCGCCAAGTTTGAGGAGGGTTTGAATTTTGAGATACATGAAAAGATGTCATTGTCCAGGAATTAAGGGTATAAGGAAATGATTCAGATGGCACTCAGGCTAAGAAATTAGTGGGAGAAAGAAGATAGCAAAGTCAGTTCCAGAGAAGAAAAAATTTAAGTACATATGGTTAGTTCACCATCTAAGAAGAGTCATAGCAGTGGTTTATCCAGAAGTGCCTCCACTACTAGCCTGCAAATAACCCTCTATTTTCTCCTCAAGGTTAGAAAACCCTCAAGATTTGGGTCGTCAGCTTAAGGACAGACTCAAGACTCGAGGCAGCGCTAACGAAGGGATCGGTGAAATAATTACAGGCAATATCACTTAGGTCTTTGTTAATAGTTGTCAATGTGTTACTATTATGGAGAAATAAGACATATGAGAAAGTTTTGCCTTAGGCTAGGTAGACCAGAGATGGGTGGTCAAACCAGTCAGTATCCTACACCTCAATCGCAGCCACCAATCAAATAGGCTATAGCATCTTCTTGTAGAAGATCAGAGGTAGGCAGTTCATCTACAACTTCTTGTGGTGTTCAGAGAAATCAGGATAGAGTTTAGATCTGATTGTTTGCTTTAGACCAGTAATCGGTATAATTACACTTTTTAATCAACCTACATATGTATTAATAGATCTGAGTTCTAATAGGTATTTTTGTTAAAATTATATTTGCATCTCATACTAATATAGAATTTTTATCCTTAGATCAAAAGATCGTGGTCCACACCTCATTAGGTCAAAAATTATTGAGAAAGACAGTATTTAGAGATTGCGTGATAATTGTGATGGAGTTGAATTGGTAGCAGAACTGATACTCTTGAGGATGAAAGACCTTGATGTTATATTGGGAATGGATTAGTTGTCAAGGCATAGGGCAATAGTGGATTGCTTTGCTAAGCATATTGTGCTAAAAAAACTGAGAGAATCAGATATAGTATTTATAGGAGAGCGAAAGGTTTTGTCCAATTGCGTGATTTTTGCGATAGAGGCTTAGAGATTAATCAGGAATGGTTGCCAAGGATATTTGCCATATGTTATCGATACCATAGCCTCTGAGTATTCAATTGATCAAGTCTTAGTAATAAGAGACTTTTCAGACGTATTTTCAAATGAATTACCAAGAATATCTCCAGAATGAGAATTTGACTTTAGTATTGATCTAGTTTTGGGTACTATACCAATCTCAGTACTGTCCTATCCATAGCCCTTGCTAAGCTTAAAGAATTAAAAGTGGAAGTTCAAAATCTAATTGATAAGGGTTTTATTCGACCAAGTATGTCACTCTAGGGTTTATCGGTACTGTTTGTTAAAAAGAAGGATGGGACTCTACGATTATGTATAGACTATCAACAGTTAAATTGGGTCATCATCCATAATAAGTACCCTCTTTCAAAGATTAATTATTTATTTGATCAATTACAAGGGGCTGGTATATTTTTAAAGATTGATTTAAGATCAAGGTATTATTAACTACGGATCAAGGAGAGTGATGTACCCAAGATAGACTTTCAAACACGCTACAATCATTATAAGTTCCTTGTAATACCGTTTGGGTTAACAAATACCCTAGCCGCATTTATAGATCTTATGAATCAAGTATTCCATCTTTATCTTGATAAGTTTGTAATTATTTTTATCGATGATATTTTGGTTTACTCGAGGACTAAAAAGGAACATACTTAGCATCTGCGAATTGTATTGCAGATACTGAGAAAAAGAAGGTTGTATGTCAAGTTTTCAAAATGTGAATTTTAGCTTCGAGAAGTAGTAGTCTTAGGATATGTAGTTTTAAGAGAATGAGTTTTTATTGATCCTTATAAGGTTGAAGCGATAGTGTAGTAAGAAGACCCAAGAACATCATTGAAGTTAGAAGTTTCTTGGGATTGAATGGGTATTATAGATGATTTGTTGAAGGCTTTTCTTTGCTAACCGCTCTATTGACATACTTATCAAGAAAAGATGTCAAGTTTGAATGGGATGAGAAATGTGAGCAGAATTTTTAAGAATTAAATAATCGTCTCACCTCAGCTCTAGTATTAACACTTCTTATTCCTAAAGAAGGATATGTTGTATTTAGTGATGCCTCCAAACAAGGGTTAGGTTATGTTTTGATGCAGAATGGGAAAGTAATTGCATATACTTCTCGACAACTTAAGAAGCATGAGGTGAATTGCCCAACTTATAATTTAAAATTGGTTGTAGTTGTCTTTATCTTGAAAATTTAGAGGCATTATTTATATAGAGAAAGGTGTCAGAATTTTACAGACCACAAGAGCATGAAGTACTTGTTTACACAATGGAAATTGAACCTAAGACAAACAAGATGACTTCAATTGATCAAGGATTATTATTTGATCATTGACTATCATCTTGATAAAGCCAATGTGGTAGCAGATGCTCTAAGTAAGAAATTTTCAGTGACAGTGGTGTATGTGTGAAACCCATCTCTTGATATTATGGGCATAATTATAAATCCCTCAAGAGTGTCAGTGCATGTCTTTGTGTTTAGAGTATGCATGAAAGGGTATGAAACTTGATGATTATATCTTGGATAAGATTATGGTGTTGGATTTGAGCTTTGGGAAAGAACTAGATTTTTGACCCCAAAATCATCTCCAATTGACAAAAAGTTCTTATCATTTTTGTAGATCTCAGAGAGAGCTTCGCATTGATATATTATGGGTTCCGAGCGGATATCCGAGCTAAAAGTTATGGCCAGTTGAAGTTGTAG
>JAVXUL010058809.1:0-10302 GCA_035590515.1 Trichilia minutiflora
ACAATTCTACTAATGATCTCTATGCATGAAGACAACAAATATGAATAAATATAATATGAAAAACATATCCCCTTTGGACAGATAAATTTCTTGATTACATCTCATAGTGTCTTCCATGCAAACCTTAATTCCCCTTATGAATTTTGGTAATTGTCTCATTTAATCATAAATCATATAATTTATTTCTTAATATCAAAATCATTTTCCATCAATTTTAATTAGTCTTAGATTTTTAACGATCGCATCACTTTGGTGATAACAACCAAGAAAAATCATAATTAAAATTTTCTTTAAAAATAAGAAAAATTTATAATCCTTAATTATTATTTTATTAATGTGATTTTACACCGAATATGATACTAAACCGTATATATCATAAAATTATACAAAAAAACAGTACCTTATTGCAACAATCATCTTTATAACAATTAGGAAAAATAAATTTTCTTTATAAATTTTAGCAATTGTATTACGTTAGTTATTATCAAGCACTAAAATTATTTTAAAATTTAAATTCCTATTAAAAAAACTTTGATTTTTATTTTTCTATGAATAGAAAAAACCCTTAATTTATTAATTTCTAGTATTCAAAAAATAAAATAAAAATCACTAAAAATTAGAAAATCATAAGAGGAGTCAATCATCGAAAAAATCACCAGCATCTGGCAATGCACGCGTTGCCACGCTCCGAACACGTTTCTGGCTGGAGCGTGCACCTCACTGACTGTCAGAACTAGTCCGTTATAGACATTAAGCCCAATTTTCTTTAGATTATATAATTGGGTCCACTTTATTCAATGACTATAACATTAGCCCGTTTTTAATAAAATTATAACAACGATTTAATGTAAGCCCACAAAATCCAATATATTACCCATCCTGCGGATACATTTCGGTGAATGAAGTTTTGAAAGAATTGATCTTACTGTTCTTGAGTAATAATCCCTATACATTTAGGTCTTGAGGTCTCTGTACAGATGGACTGGGAGTTGAAGAACTTTTCCCATGTTACCATTTACGTCTCTGATATTTGGATAGAATCTTAGTCCTTAGCATTTTCAGAAGGATTTAAGTATGAGTGAATGAAAGCCTTTAGGGATTTGAGAGAATCAGAGAGGTCTGAGAAAAAAAAAAAGATTTTTCAAAATGAAAGAGAGAATATAATATCGATATATATTCAGTGAAGCTTGCTTTTTGTTACAATACGTGTGTAAGGTGTCTAAAGGTATCGAGGCCCTTTAGATGTCTATTAACAATTTTCAAAAAGTATCCTTTTATTAAGAAACATATATCGATATATACACGAGTGGGTTATCAAAAGCAGTATAATAGGATTAAGAAAGAAAAACATGAATCAATGATTAAAGAGAATTGAAAAATTAAGAGAGTAATCATGGAAATCGGAGACTTAAACTATCATTTTCATTTATTAATAAAAACGAATACATTATAAAAATAAAAAATAAAAATAAAAATAAAATAAAACTTATCCCCAAAACATAAAAATCCTACCCAAATTCAATCCATTTCAAAATTTTTAAACAAAAACAAAAAATAGCACATGATCCATCATGGATGCCCTCTCTTCCTGGAATTTCTTTTTGTAGCATTTTTCGCTTTATCTTTAGCAACCATCCTTTAATACCTGCGTATGCTTTTAGTCTCTACTTACTGTATTTGCTGAGCCATCTCCTTGTAATCAGTTAATAAGGAAAAAGAAAAAGGAAAATATGACAACGAAGATGATTGAAGAAGAAGACATAGAAATTAGAGTTAGTGATCGAAGGTAAGGAGGAGAAGAAAGTCTAGTCCGAATGTTGTTCAGAGAAGATTTGATATCATGGGTCATATAAATAAATTCTCATGACCCATGTCAATAATTTATCCCAGAACATCAATTTTTCAATTAAGTTGATGGTGGCTTGTTTGAATAAAGATCTCCAATCGGTGCAATTTTTCTAAGATACCAAATAACAACTGGGTTATCTATCTTAAATCCTCACTTGAGCTGCTCTGAGCCATTAAGGAAGGTGGTTGAGATTGAGGTGGTGTCTGGACGTCCATTATAGAGAAATGGACAAAGGGTTTTGTATGAAAATAGTTTAAAGAAATGATCAAATCATTTGCTATATGAAGGAAAATTAAAAGACAAAAAAAAATTTAAGAGGAAATTATAATTTTCAAAAAACACAAAAAGATAGAGAGATATAGAAATAAGCGGGAAACACGGAGATACAAGTTGTTTCCCTGAAGGAAAACTATCATTTACAGCCTCTTTTCCCATATCCTATTTAATGCTCAGTAAATAAGGTGTCAGGCTTAAATGTATCAACACAGACGTAAAGTTTATCGATACCCGAAAACAAAAAATAACGATTCGTTTAGATAGAATGTATCAGTATAGATATTATATGTATCAATACTTGAAGGAGTTTTATGTTAAATTATCAAAAATTAAACAAGTATCGATATGTTTATTAATGTATTGATATGTTAAGCCGATATTCAATATTTATTCGTATAATATCGATATTAGAAAACAGAAAAACGATTCTGAGCCCACAAAATTCAACATTCAAGTGTAACATTCATCAAAATGAAGCCTTATGAGACCATAAAAGATATGTATACCAGAATTACTAACATCACAAATGGTTTCAAGGCTTTGGGTAGAATCTATTCAGATGCAGATTTGGTTACAACGATTTTGAGGAGTTTACTAAGGTCGTAGGGAGCTAAAGTAACCACAATACGAGAGGCCAAGAATTTCAATACTCTATCACTAGAAGAATTGCTTGGCTTATTAATGACTTACAAGATGGACGGAATTCAAAATGAAAAGAACGATAGAGAACAAGGGAAGAGAAATTTTACCTCGAAAAATGTTAAAGAAGTAAAGGAAGATGAAAGTAACCATGAGTCAAATAATGAAGAGTTTATGATGATGGCTAGGAAGCTCAAAAGGTTTTTTAGCAAGGATAAACAAAAGGAAGAAGCTAGAGGAGAAGAAACTTCCAGAGAAGAGAAAAATTAGACAAATACAAGAAGAACAAAGAAAAGAGAAAAGTAAAAGATAGAGAAAATGAAATTATCTACTATGAATGCAATTGACCAGGGCATGCAAGGCCTGAATACCAACTAAAGAAGCAAAAAAACAGATGGTAAAAAGAAGAAGGTGATGAAAGTAACATAAGATGAATCATCCAATAAGGAAACTACTCTTCATTATTAGAAGACGAGCAACCAAAATTCTGCTTGACGAGAACACTTGAAAATGAGATAAATTCTCCTAAATCCTCCTTCTGTTATAATTTATGCTCTAATGGTAAAGATGACTTATTACATGATGAATTGGTGGAATTATATGAAGAACTATATTCTGATTTTAAAAGCTTCTGCTTGATAGAAAAACTTAAAAATAAGTTAAATTCTCCTAAATACTCCTCCTATTATGATTTATACTCTAGTAGTAAAGAAAACTTATTACATGATGAATTGGTTGAATTACATACAAAAATACATTCTGAATTTAAAAAATTGTGTATAAAACACAAAGATATCAAAAGAGAAATTCATTGTTGATTGAAGAAAATGAATCAATAAAATTGAAAAGCAATGAATTAAAAAAGAGAATAGCTTATGCATATGAAAGCAAACTGAATGTGCTAAAGAAAGAAAATATAGAATTGAGAGATAAAATGCATGACATGAAAAGAATGCTAGCCAAATTCAAAACAAGAATAGATGCATTAAATAAATTGCTTAGTAGTCAAAGACTAATTTTTGACAAGGTCAGGTATAGATCGGGAATAAGTTGTTTTGTAATTTTACAGTATGCTGTTATATTCTTTGAAATTCTTTTGTTCTGAGATATTGATTATTTTATGTAGTTACTATTTATGTTTAGATCATCTTACTAAGGTTGACAAGGTCATGTTCAAAAATTTGAATATGTTAAGTAATATGGAGTTATGGGTGCAATGGATACGAAAAGAGAGTAGCCACCTAACCTTTCCTACAAGTATCATGTCTCTTGATATGGGGAGAGATTGCATTGGTTTACTTTGCTAGGAGAGTGTTCAACGGTGATCATGGAGGTCAGAACTATTTTTCCAATATAATTTCAGTGAGAATCGCTCGTGTTAATTGAGAAGCATAATGTAAAAAGTTGGTGATAGACCTCCTTTGGGTGCACCATGAGAGGAGACTCCGGTTCACTACGCAAACGAACATATACTTTCTTTTCTGGGGTCACTAAATGAAAATTATGATGCTATAAAGGATGCTCCAATGACATTCGTTAATGAACACGAGCAAAAAGTTTCCTCAGATCTAAAGGGTGAAAGAGGCTTTTACGAAAAATCCCACGGCTTGATCTCAAGAGTCCATGTTAGCCTTAAGAAATAGAACAATTTGCTCAAGTTAGGTAGGCCTAGCATAACAGATAGATGGAAATTAATTAAATAGGTTGACAAATATTACAGACTGTTAAGATTTGGCCTCCAAGAACTTGATCAAATATGATAAACAATTCAACACAAATACAAAACCCGAGATCAAAAATGAAGAAGAAAGAAAATTACAGAAAATGAAATGCAGAAAAAGAACACAAGGAAACTATTTACGTGGTTCGGTTATCAATGAACCTACATCCACGAACGAGCCATATGAGCTCAGGCTGTTTATTGATCATCATAGAAGAACTTTACAGAGGAATTTCAGTGAAATCAAAACATTACAATGCCTCAATTATGCATCAAAGACCCCCAATTAATCAACTTTCACTGCCAGTTCATAAGCCAAGAAAACCAAGAATCCGTTAATTTCATTTTCTTGCAAAATGACCTTTATGCCATTAATGAATGAACTGCAAGGACTTAGCATACAAGGGCACAAATGAAAAATCACGCCTCAACTGATTTAACGAACTTTCAATTTCCAGAATTCATTTCCAGAAACCAAACCCATTAGCTTCACGTGCAAACTTCTCCCTCATCCAATCAAGTTGCTGAATCATTCCTCCACAAATCTCCACCTTGATTCACAACTCATCACAGCCAACTCACAGCAGCTCATCATCTCAACCAATTCACCTGCATTTGTCCACATTCAGCAAACTCAGACATGACTGAAATTTGCTGGATGTCAAAGCTTTGGTTAACACATCTGTTGGATTCTCTTCAGAAGCTATCTTCTTCATCTTCACTTCTCCAACCTCTACTACTTCCCTGACGAAATGAAGCTTAACATCTATGTGCTTTGATCTTTCATGAAACACTTGATTTTTAATGAGATGCAATGTACTTTGGTTATCACAATAAACATTGACATCTCCAACTGCCTCACCAAGCTCCACCATCAGACCTTTCAACCACATGGCCTCCTTCATAGCTTCTGTTGCTGCAATGTACTCTACCTCAGTTGAAGAGAGTGCTACCACTCGTTGCAAGCTTGCTTTCCAACTCACAGTACATCCTTTGACAGCAAACACATAACCAGACAAGGATCTCCTCTTATCCAAGTCATTAGCAAAATCTGAATCTGTGAAGCCATCCAACCAACTCCTTTCTGATGCATTCTGACCAAACACAAGTCCCACATCAGGAGTTCCTTTTAGATACCTTAGTATCCATTTTACAGCCTTCCAATGACCCCTTCCCGGATTGGCCATGTACCTACTTACCATGCTTGCTGCATGTGCCAAATCTGGCCTTGTACAAACCATGGCATACATTAGGCACCCCACAGCATTTAGGTAAGGTACATCTCTCATCTCTGACTTCTCTTCATCAGTCTTGGGTTCATCAAGTTTTGATAACTTGAAATGAAGTGCATATGGAGTCATAACAGACTTTGAATTCTGCATATTAAATTTCCTCAGCACTTTGGAAATATAATCTGCTTGAGACACCATCAGCAAACCAGCATCTCTCCTTCTTATGATGCTCATTCCTAAGATCTTCTTTGCTGGTCCTAGGTCTTTCATTGCAAACTCAGAACCCAGCAGATCTTTGAGCCTCAATACTTCATCCTTGTCTGCATATAGAATCAATATGTCATCAACATATAACAAGAGGTAAATGACAGCCTTTCCTTGTGCATTTTTCATGTACACACAAATGTCATGTGTGCTTCGAGTGAATCCTGATTTCAGCATAAATTCATTGAATCTCCTATGGCATTGCCTTGGTGACTATTTTAAGCCATACAATGATTTCTTCAATAAACATACTTTGTCCTCTTCACCTTCTGCCACATAACATTCTGGCTGAGCCATATATATCTTCTCCTCCAGATTTCCATGCAAGAATGCTGTCATAACATCCATCTGGTCCAGCTCTAAATTCTTTATAGCAGCCAAAGCCAACAGCAACCTTATGGATGTATGCTTGACAACAGGAGAGAAGATTTCATTTTAATCAATTCCCTCCTTTTGTGTGAAGCCTTTGGCAACTAATCTGGCTTTAAATCTTGATGGATTAGATTCTGACATTGCTTCTTTGATTTTATAGATTCATTTGCTGCCCACAATCCTCCTGTTTTCTGGTCTTTCCATCAATTTTCAGGTTTGATTTTTAATCAAAGATTCCATCTCCTCATTCATGGCTTGTTGTCATTTATGCTTATCCTTTCCAGCAATAGCCTCCTTGTAGCTATTTGGTTCCTGCATACTTATGTTCTCAGCTGCAGTCAAAGCATAGGAAATAATGTCAGCATAAGTAAACCTATGTGGTGGTCTTGTTTGCCTCATTTTTCTGTCCCTTGCCAGCTGGTAATTTTGAAGATTATCATCTATTTCACTTGCATCTTCTGGTGTGTCACTCTCAGGTTGCTCCACCTCAAATTCAACCTTTTCTTTCTTGGTTTCTGCATCAGGAACTTGTTCTGGATTCCTTGCTTTTTCATTGACAACAGAATGCTCATTGAAGACCACATCCCTGCTCACAATGCACCTTGAATTCAGTCCATTATTGCACCACAACTTATACCCTTTCACACCAGCAGAATATCCTATAAACCTGCCTTTAATTGCTCTAGGTTCCAGCTTGCCTCTTCTGCTATAAACATAAGCCTCACAGCCAAACACTCTCAGATTGTCAAGTGTTGGAGGCTTACCTGACCACATTTCTTGTGGTGTTTTCAGCTTGATTGCAATGGAGGGGATTCTGTTGATGATGTAGGCTACAGCACACACAGCTTCTGCCCACACAAACCTTGGCATCCTTGATTGAATCAATATGCATCTGACCCTATCCATGATTGTTCTATTCATTCTATCTGCAAGGCCATTCTGCTGGGGTGTGTAGCTTACAATTCTGTGTCTGTTTATTCCTTGTTCTTTGCACCATAAGTTGAACTTTTCATTGTAAAATTCAAGTCCATTATCAGTCCTCAAGTTCCTCAGCTTATGCCCTGTTTGTTTCTCCACCAAAGTCTTCCATTCCCTAAAAGTTTCTAGTACTTGGTCTTTAGTTTTCAGGATGTGCACCCAAACTTTCCTAGACCAATCATCTATGATTGAGAGGAAATATCTTGCACCCTTAGGAGTTTTTACTTGTGATGGTCCCCAAAGGTCAGCATGAACATAATCTAATGGCCCTTTGGTTGTGTGTTTTGCAGGTTTGAACTTCAACTTAGTTGCCTTACCTAAAACACAATTTTCACAAAATCCTAAAACTCCTATAGGTTCCTGTCCAAGCAGCCCTTGTTTACTCAATTCCCTCAATCCTTTTTCACTTATATGTGCCATTCTCAAGTGCCAAATCATTGCCCTTTCATTTGCCTCTTTCTCAGCAACTGTCAAGTTGGCTCTAGGTTCATAGGACTTCAAAACATACAGCCCATTTTTGAGTTCCCCTCTCATGACAACTAAGGAACCTTTGGACACCTTCAATGCTTGATCCCCTATACTGACTTTGTACCCCATTTGATCCAGCACTCCCAAAGAAATTAGATTCTTTCTTAAACTAGGCACAAATCTCACATTTGACAGCTCTCTCATAACACCATCATGCATTCTCAATTCAACCGAGCCAATACCAGCAATTTTACAAGATTCATTGTTTCCTAAGAGTACTATGCCACCATTGCAATAAGAAATGGACTTAAAAACAGACTTACAAGGGCTCATATGAAAGGAACAACCTGAATCCAGCACCCACTCATCATCCAAGCTCTCCTTTGATGCAATGAGAAGGTCTGCACTTTCATAGCCCTCACTGGATGCATCTGACACCATTGCTGCATCTCCTTTCTGTTTTTGCTTTTGCTTTTTCTTATTTTTTCTTTCTTGGCAATCTTTGATGAAATGTCCCTCCTTGTGGCAGAAAAAACATTTCTTTTTCTTACTCCTGGACTTGGATCTTGCATGCTCTTTTTTGGCTTCTTTCTTTTCTGGTCTCCCTCTTGCAGTGAGTCCCTCACCTCCTGTTGAACTGTCATGACCATTTCTTCTCTTTTCTTTGGTATTGAGAGCATTCTTCACATCCCTGAGAGTCACGATTTCCTTGCCAAGTGTTATTGTATCTACAAAATGCTCATAGGAACTTGAAAGAGAGCTTAATAGGATCATTGCCAAGTCTTCATTAGGCAGCTTTGCATCAAGATTCTCAAGATCCATGATGATCTTGTTGAAGCCATCAAGAAGTTCCTTTAATGAGTTGCCTTCTTCCATGGACAGGGTGTATAGCCTTCTCTTGTGATACAACCTGTTGTCTATAGACTTGGACATGTACCTAGACTCCAGCTTCTCCCATAAACCAGCAGCTGTGTTCACATTTAATGCTTGTATCTCCCTGAGCATACCATCACTTAGACTCAAGATTATGGCACTATGTGCCTTCCTTAAGACTTCCTCTTTGTGTTCTTGAGTCCAAGTTGCTGGTAGTCCTTCTTCTCCTCGTAATGCTTGTTCAATGCCTTGATGAACTAGCAGTGCCCTCATCTTTATTTTCCAGATGTTGAAATCATTTTCACCATCAAATTTTTCCAACTCAAGCTTGGTTTGAGCCATCTCCTTCAAGAAACCAAGCTCTGATACCACTTGTTAAGATTTGGCTCCAAGAACTTGATCAATTTGTGATGAACAACTCAACCAAATTAAAGACCAAGAATGAAATGAAGAAGAAATAAGATTTGCAGAAAAAATGTAAAAACAGAAAGAAAACACAGGGAAGCTTTTTACGTGGTTCGGTTCTCTGTGAACCTACATCCACGGATGAACTTCAAGAGCTCAAGCTGTTTATTAAGTTTCAGAGAAGAAATCTACACACAGAATACCATGAATAATTCACGTTACAATGCCCTATTTATGCCTCAAATCTACCGCATTAACCAGCTCCCCACTGTCAAGAATACAAGCTAAGATTCAAGAAACCGTTAAATTCAGTTTCTTGTAAAATGACTCTTTTGTCATTAATGAAATAACTGCAAGACATTTTCACTCGAGGGCAAATCTGGAAAAAACACTTGTAACTGAATTAACTAAATTCAATTTTCCAGAAACCATTTCCAGAAACCATCGTGCAGTCTTCTTCTTCATTCAACTAAGTTGTTGAATCAATTATCTACAGTTTAAAAGGTTCAAATTAACACAAGATGTAAATTCTATTTTTATACATGAAATTAAAAAAAAAATTGATTAATCAAGTACTTACTTTTTATGTAAATCAAAATCTTTCCCATCTCTAGTTTAAATAAGACATTTTTTTCTCTCTCGTCAGAATTAATAGAGTTGGGCTAAAATGAGCTGAGCTTTTAGCATTGGTCCATAACAATAAGTAGTCCATGTAACGATATTGCGGAGGACATGTCGCTCATGTCTTATTCCCTTGAACGGTTTGTCGTCTCCATAAAAAATCTTCAATAATTTTTTTGAAATTATATCCGTAATAATAATTTAATTTTTTATAAAGTGCATATATATTAATGAAAATTTTTTATTTTTTGCTCTTACTTTCTTTTCTCTCTCTCTCTCTTCAGTTTAGGTTCCCTACGCCACCATGGCCTAAACCTTCTAACTCTTATCAACCTCAACCACCTACAACAGATATAATAACATTTTAATTTATCATTCAAACAATACTAAACAACATATCCGAATATATCGTTGCTGCGTTCAAACATTGCAAAAATCTTCCAAAATGACAACAAACAAGCGCAGGTCCATCGTTGTTTAATGCGCCATATATCTTGCATCAATTTGCCGTTGAGGTGCACTGCGACATTGATCGGTTGTCGAATCCGTCAAAAATAAAAATACCAACTCAGTTCTAAAAATAAACTTATAGATAGTGATGAGTG
>JAVXUL010058820.1:0-25246 GCA_035590515.1 Trichilia minutiflora
TCGACTAGTGTCCGAAGATTTTACGGCTAAACAACCAACCGGGGCACTAAGAAAAAGGCTCGGAGGAAGCTCGACTAGTACTCGAAAATTTTACGGTTAAACAGTCAATCAGGGTACTAGAAAAAGGTCTCGACTAGTGTTCGAAAGAATAAGAATACTAGAAGAAAGTTCGACTAGTGCCCGAAGATTTTACGGCTAAACAGCCAATCAAAGCACTAAGAGAAGGGCTCAACTAGTGTCTGAAAGAATCAAAACACTAGGAGAAAGCTCGATTAGTACCTAGGGATTTTATGGCCAAATAGCCAATTAGGACACTAGGAGAAGGGCTCGATCAGTGTCTGAAAGAATCCGAACACTAAGAGCAAGCTTGACTAGTACCCGAAAGAATTAAAACACTAGGAGAAAGTTTGACTAGTGCCCAGAAATTTTACGGCTAAATAGCCAACCGGGACACTAAGAGAAAGGCTCGACTAGTGTCTGAAAGAATCGAAACACTAAAAGGAAGCTTGATTATTGCCCAAGGATTTTATAGTTAAACAGCCAATCGGAGCACTAGGAGAAGGGCTCGATTAGTGTCCGAAAAAATCAAAATATTAGGAGGAAGTTCAATAAGTGATCGGGAATTTTACTATTAAATAGACAACCAGGACATTAGAAGAAAGGCTCGACTAATGTCAGGGGATTTTAGGGTTATACAGCCAACCGTGACACTAGGAGAAAATATCTGACCCTGATCAGGGCTTAACTGACCTCATACGGATCAGGTCTTAGCCTTTCAAGGTGCCTGATGCGAATTAAGACTTAAAGGGCCTAATACGGATCAAGGATAAAGCTCGACTAGTACTAGGGGATATGTTGAGGCATCCCTTTTCTAAAAGAACCTCGGGGACTTACTGGGTTTACAAGCTTAGCCTGATACGAGACAAACCCTTAGGACTTATTGGATTTACAAGCTTGGCTCAGTATGAGAGAAACCCTTGGGACTTACTGGGTTTACAAGGCTGGCCCGCCCAAGACTTACTGAGTTTATAAGCCCGACTCGATTTTAGGGGCGCCTCTAATCATCTTAGGGTGAAGGCCCACTGTAGCACTAGGAGAAAGCATCTGATGCTGGTCAAGATTTAACCGATCTAATATGAGTCAGGTCTTATCCTTTCAAGGTGTCTGATATGATCAGAGGTTTATACAACCTGACGTGGGTTTCATGAGGCTCAAACTAGTGTTAAGAAATTTTAGGGCTTAAGAGCCAATCGTAACACTAGGAGAAAGCTCGACTAGTGCTCGGAGATTTTATGGCTAAACAGTCAATTGAGGCACTAGGAGAAAAACTCAACTAGTATTCGAAAAAATCGAAGCAATAGGAGGAAGCTTGACTAGTGCCCGTGCATTTTATGGTTGAACAGCCATCCGGGGCACTAAAAGAAGGAGTCATCGAGCGAATAGACTCGACATCAAGCAAAAGTGTTTGGTATCAATGATCTATAATGAAAAGACAATCGAGAACAAGGCAGTATAGTAATAAAAAATAATGATAAGTCTTGGGTTAGATCCTGGCCAACACACAACATACATCCAACGCCTCCTTATTTCAGTTATATATATATACCGATGATAAATTAGAAAACCCCTAATTTTTAGGGTTTCATAAACAATAACCCTAAAACCTATTCTTGTGATTTATGTACAATGAAGGCTTAAAATGGAGTAACCAACTTAAGGATGAACTTACCCAAGATGATAGAAGTGTTCTGAATCTCTCTTTGCTCGATTCTCTTACTCGATTACTATTCACTGTCACCCTTTCTTCGTGATTTCTCGTGAACCGTTGAGTGGAACTCCGATCAGAGGAGGTTTCTGAGTTCTGATGTTGATTATCAGTTCATAGGAAGTGAAATGGGGGAGTTTGGTGAAGGAATGACTGAGATCAGTTTTGAGAGTTGAGAGAGAATGGTTCTGTCGAAAACTTGAGAGGGAAATCAAAAACTTGAAATGGGGAAGACGATCCCCCCTCCCTGCATTAATAGGCTGTATAATTGACTAAAGGTGTCGATACCTTTCAAAACGTATCGATACCTCTGGCATCTTGCCTCCAACATATCATATGTTTCTCCAAATGTATCGATATGTTTGGCTATTTACTGTTCATAAGCCTACAACATATCAATACCTTTGGCTTTATGCTTACAACGTATCGATACGTTTCGATGCAAGCGAACTTCATCTCCGTTACAAACATGTCGATACTTTTGCCAACGTATCGATACGTTTGGTACTATTTACTGTTCATCATACTTTCAAGGTGTCGATACCTTTCATCAAAGATATCGATACTTTTGATCTTAAATAGTAAACGTATCGATACCTTTTCTCAAAGGTATCGATACCTTGTCTCTAGTCCTCCCTCTGAGGACTGCTACTATAAATGACCATAATTTTTGACTCGAATATCGTCACGGAACCCATAATATATCAATGGAAAGCTTTCTCTGAGCTATACAAAAATGATAAGGAATTTTTTCTCAATTGAAGATGATTTTTGGATCAAAAAAATCCAGTTCTTTCTTATAGACTCATATCCAACATCATAATCTTACTTAAAATATATTCTTCAAGTTTTATACCCTTTCGTGCATAATCTAAACACGATGACATGAATAGAAACTTTTGAGGGATTTACTATTATACCCATAATGCTAAAGGATAGGTTTCACACTCAAGGATGAGAGAGCTTCCAGGGATGAGAGGGCTCCTAAGGATGAGAGGGTTCCCAAGGTTGAGACGATTTCTAGGGATGAGACGCCTCTCAAGGATGAGAGGGCTCCTAGGGATGAGAGGGCTCCCAGGGATGAGACGGTTCTTAGGGATGAGACGGCTCCCAAGGATGAGACAGTTCCCAGGGATGAGACATCTCTCAAGGATGAGACGATTTTCAGGGATGAGACGACTCTCAAGGATGAGATAATTCCCAAGGGTGAGACGGAGAGATTGCCTAGGAGCATAAGAATCATCTGAGAAGAGTAAGTGATCTTGGGAGCGAGAGTGATCCCTTGGGTGCAGGGGGATCACCTAAGAGCAGAGAGTGATCCTAGGAGCAGGATGATCACCTAGGAAGCGACGTTTCAATGGTTTTTCATTTGGTTCCCACAGACGGCGTCAGCTGTTTGTGTAAAAAATATACGGCGACTTTCTTATACCCAATAACGAAAATCTCTGACGAATGTTTTACAACAAACGACGAATAACCCATGGTTGAGGAGTGATGTTTGGTATTTGTGTTTGTGTTTGTGACTGGACTTGGGTGGTTTCCAAGCTGCCTACGTACCCCCATTCTTTTCTCTTTTCTCCTTCTCTCTCTTCTGGTTCTTCTTCTTCTTCTTTTTTTCTTCGGTAGGGGAATTAAGCCACAGGTAGTTCTCTTTGGGGGAGGGGATGGTGTTTTTATAGAGGAGAAGGTGATCTGATAAACTAGGGTGACAGGGTGACAACCCTAAAGAGCCATAGGATGATTGTATTTAAGAGGGATGGGGGCCACACGACTGGTTTGATAGGAAATATACTGTAAGGGCTTCAAATCATCACCAATAAATAATAATAATAATAATAATAATATTAATAATAATAATAATAATAATAATAATAATAATAATAATAATAATAATAATAATAATAATAGTTAACATATGAATTAGAACATCCAAGATGTATACTCTCTCTTTATTTAATTAAAATTTATTAAATTTTAATTAAAACAAATAAGGTATTTAGGATGCTTATTTTCATTTTTGATTAATATTAAAAATATTAATTTAATTAAAATAAAATAAAATATTTAAAATGTTTATTTTTTTATTGATTAATTAAATTTTAATTAGATTAATTAAGATAGAACGTTTAGAATGTTTATTTTTATCTAAGGTATATTTGACCTTTTGCTTCCTCAATCGGATATCAATAAATGGTTAAAACTAAATTTTTTTATCAGAGTAAAATACAAATTATATAAAAAAGTTTTATAATAATAAATTCAGTACATAATAACCAATCTTCTCAAGATGGTGATTTAATTGTTATTAAGTTATAGGTTTACTTAGTGAATTTGCTATGTTATTTATAGATGGAATCTTCTGCTTAATTATTTATTTTTTTTTCCTTTTGTTAACTTGTTTAATCTTGAATAAAAAGTAAGTTTGTAAATAAATATCATCAATTTAATAAATATATCCTTAATTAAACTCTTTTTAATTAATTAAATTTTTCTCTCAATTAAAATAAGAGATAATAAATAAAAATAAAAATATAATATTTAACACTAGACAATTAAGTAACTATTATTTACAAAAGATACGAGATGTCTAATACCTTATTCATTTTTAATTAATCTTTGACTTTAATATCTTATACTTTTAGATAATTTATCTCACTATTATTTAGGTAAATAACAATTATGTTCTTTCCTAAAATTTTAATTTAATAAATTTTTGGATGATGCCAACAATAAATAATAAATATTACCTTTTGTTAATTTTTTAATATTATATTAAATATTTTTATTTATATTAAAATAAAATAAAATAAAATTAATTATCTATTTTTTACAAAGCTTTGAAAATAGTGTTGTATCCTATGAATTTATATGTATATATTTTTATTTTATCAATTATTTGCAATAAATACATCAAATATCAATTAAATATAATTATTATATTAATAACAATTAAGAAATATATTTAGATTAAGAATATTAATAAATAAATTATTATACATTTATTATAATAATTAATATAATAAAATATATTTAAAATTATTTAAATATAATAAAATTTCAAAAAATAACAAATTATTTGTATTTAAAAATAAAAATAAAAAATAATTAAAAGGTTCTATTTATTAATAAATATCAGTCAAATTTATTACTTAAGGGTATTAATTATTATGCTTGTGTTTACGTTATTTTGAGTTTAGTTTGAGAAATAGAAAGGGAGGAAAGGAATCTGGAAGAAAGGGGAACGAAAATAAACTGATAATCAATTTTTCCATTATATAAACTATGCCACGTCATGGATCCTAATAGAGTATATCAACCAATGCTCTGTCACACATATCCTCCCGTTCATTCAAACTTAATTGACGGTTCAAAACTCGTGAAGCCCAAATGACGCGGATTTCTAATTTTGTCCGTTGATAACATTCAATCCAACAGTCCAAATATCCCATTTGCCATTTCGATCAAGAAAAAAGCTAATGTCGCGGATATCACTTTAGGACCGTCGATAAGGTTAAATCCAACGTCTGACGTTTCCCATCGCACACCAAATCCCCAACTCCCAAAAAACACACAGTGTCTCTCCCTCTTATAAAACCTCCTACCTTCCCGATTGTTCATTTTCATTATAGTAGACCAAACATTTCCAATTAGAAACACCTAATTTTCTCGAAAATGTCTGGACGCGGTAAGGGAGGCAAGGGATTGGGTAAAGGAGGAGCCAAGAGACATCGTAAGGTTTTACGTGATAACATCCAGGGTATCACAAAGCCTGCTATTCGTCGTTTGGCCAGGAGAGGGGGCGTTAAGAGGATAAGCGGTCTGATATACGAAGAGACTCGTGGTGTCCTCAAGATTTTCTTGGAGAACGTGATTCGTGATGCTGTGACCTACACGGAACACGCCAGGCGCAAGACCGTGACAGCCATGGATGTTGTCTATGCACTTAAGAGGCAAGGAAGGACTCTCTATGGATTCGGTGGTTAATTGGGTTGGTCTTCTAGGGTTTTGGTTGTAAAGCAGTGAACCGGTGATGTTTTTTTCTGTTGGTGTTTTTTTTCTTTTGGTTCAATGGTCGACAATGTAACGTTGTTTTTCTGTTTTAAATGAAAATCTGGTTATTATTAAATCGATTGTATTGCTCATCGAGTTGTCGCTGAATGATGCAATGGGGATTCATTTCTATGAAAGTGATTCAACGAAAAAAACTGAGTTATATAGTTCGATGGACTTCGGCTAATATTCGTTTTGTTTTGTTACTTAAAACATAAAACTTGCAACTACCATAAATTTCAAAAGTTTAGAACTTAAAACATATGCACAGAATTTCAAGTATTTAAAATAAAAAAAATAACTATACATCAATATAATGTAATCAATACCGCCAAGTACAAAATACGATTTATTTTATCAATGCACTCGTTAATTTAACATCAATAAAATCTAACTTATTTAATATGTGCCACCGCTACGACTTTGGATAAAACTTTTGGAACCGTAACTTTGTAAGCAACGGTTGATTCATAAAAAAGATAATATGTTGGTACCCTTTTTTGTGTGTGAGATTTATCGTCTTGTTGAGTGGCAGCAGATTATTCAAATAACTATATGCGAATGACATGATTTTGCTATTGTTTAATATCTCCCCACCTCATCTGTAATTCATAACAACGAGGGCTTGGCTATAAACTTTCGCAACCTATGGTGGATGCTTCCTATTGTAAGCTCAAAGCAGAAATGCTCCTGTTGCTGACAGTGAAGTTAGAGCAGACCTGTCAAGAATTCCACAAATATCCATTGATTAGTGTAACCACTAGCATCTAATCATGCAGAGGACTAAGACAAACAGACAAATCTTCTCTTTAAAATGATCTATAATGAATGCATTTGTTAACATTCATATTAATCTTTGCATGAACAGCCATATCAATGACGGAACAAGACAAACAGACAAATCTTTTCTCAATGAAACTACTTGAAATAAAATTCCATCAGCAAAAGCACAATATCAACAATCAGATTAACAAGGAAAAATATATAGTTCATCTCACCTGCTTCAGAGCAGAAGCCAGGGACTAAGAATTGACCAATCAAAGCAAAACTGTTTCCTTTGTTGCAGCAGACACTCAGTCTGCTTGATACAACTGTCGCTCCATCTCTCCATCTCTAATTAATTTGACCGGAAGGTGTGGTGATACCATAAAAAGGGAGAAAAAAAAAAAAGCAAGATGAAAGTTCCTATAGTACAAATGATTGATGTCCATTAAATATTATCTCAGGTACAATCTAAAACTTGACAAACCTGAAAATATTTTTCCACACACTTCTAAATAAGCATATTGATAACAGAATACATATACGTGGTTGCACAAATCATCAAGCTGGAGATGCTCATCAAGCAAGCTAAGGAAGAAATCAGTCTACATTTTCCTCTGCTTGTTTTGCTTCGTCGTGGTACTTTTCCAAGTCTGCATCAAGATCTTCTAAAGAAAGGTTTGCCTTTCCACCTCGACCTCTACCCCGGCCACGATCCCCCCGGCCCCCCCGGCCACCTCGACGAGGCCTTCCACTGGCACCTCCTCTTCTTAGGCTGCTGTTGCATTATACATTTACAACAATTTCTCAGTTCCAGGAAAACAGAACTTATACAAAAAAAATATTTAGAAATTAAATAAGATAGTAGTTTAAGGTTTGAAATAATAACTCTTTCTAAAACAAAAAGTAGTGGTCATGTAATATTCAAAGATGCATCCAACAAACAATCTTGTAGGCCCTAAAATGAATTTGTGAGACCTAAGAACTGGAATCAATTGAGTTAAGCACAATGAAAAATTTCAGGCTAATGTCAACAACTCACTTGATTCTCTTTCTCGTTGCTTTTAACATATTTTAAACTTATGAGCGCATTTAGATATGAGTTTTTTTGATACTTCTCATAAGCATGGTGATGCAAAAGTGTTTAGATTTTGAGAAGCAAATCAAACAAAAATATAGGACTTAAGCACTTTCGCATGGAAAGTTCTTATCTAACCTTCTGGAAGCACCATTTTGATTTCCATACATTCCCTTTGTAGTTGGAGGCGCAGCAGCAGGGGTTGCAATAACTTTTCCAACTATCTCAATTTTCATTGGTTTTCCATCTAGTTGGACATTGTTGTATCGCTTTACAGCTGCCATAGCATCTGCTTGTCGTGCAAAGACAACTTCTGCAGTTCCCTGGAAGAGATGTACATATAAGTACAAAACGACACAAAACAGTAACTGGACAAAGATTATGCTAAGCTTGATACACTACCTTCGATCTCCCACTCCTATCAAAATGAACAGAATAACGCTTAATTGCACCAACCTCTGAAAAGAGGTCCTGCACAAAAATAGGACAAAATTTGAAACAGAACTTCATATGCAAGGGTCTTCCTGAGTGACCAGCAATTCAAGGGTACATAAGGTAAGAACAAAAATATGAAGCCAAAAATCAGTCTTTATTGTAACTCTCTTCATTCTACTAATATTTACTTCTGGTAACATCTCTACTATCACTTGCACACACATTGAAATTGTGCTTAAGCGCAGCAGCTTAACAACTAATTTTATCAATTATCCACTCACGTGTACTTAACAATTAGCCATTCCATTCCATGCAACTGTTGCTGTGAACGACAACTCAGTCTCAAACATACCCTTAAACAACCAAGGCAACTGTTATCATTATCCATAGACATTTTAAAGCTACCACGCGATCAGTCCATCGTTGTCAAACCAATAAAAAAAGGTTATATGGATCACCGATTCTTTGAAATTAAAATAGTAAAATTATTTAAAACAACAAAATCAAAGAAGAAAGAACAAAGCATGCTTGCCATAAAAAAACAAACAAACCAGAAATAAAAGAACTACCTTGATGTCTTCATTAGAAACACCATAATCCAAGTTTGAAATATAAAGTTTGGTGCCAGTCTCATTGGAAAACGATCGAGCGGATAGCGAAGAATAAGCCGGTGCGCTGTCCACGAACACATCGTGTTGCCACATGGTGACCGGAGCTTGGACTGGCTGTAACCAAAAACACTCCTTAATCAAATCGACACAGAGACATCCAAAATCGAACTAATTTCATAAACGAAACAGTGCTCATTAGAGCACTGGGCCGTTCAATAGGGCCTTGGACAATGATAGAAAGTCAAAGTAATTTCATATAGCAAAAACTCGTCTAAGAAGATAGTGACCTTGGTGTACGGTGCCGTTCGATTGGTGCCACGCTTGAAGGGTCGACGGGCGGGTCCGACTCCCGAACCGCGGCCGCCTCTACCACGGAAACTGGACTTCTTGTTGTATTTAATGATGTCGTCGAGAGACATGTCCAAGGAGCTCGTCATCTTCCGAGAAAACCCTTACGGAGTATCAAAGGCTGTGAGTAAGGGAAAAGAGGTAGGGTTTTGCAGCGAGGACTTGGGAAGCACAGAGGGAGAACGGGAATGTTTGGAGATTAATATAGAGAAATTTTCATATTTGTTTAAAAAACATTACTGATCATTAAAAAAACATGTCACATGTTCGACGGTTCGAGTCCGGGCGATGCCAATAATTATTTTATTTTTTAAAATCTAAATAATTATAAAATTAAATTATTGCCACACATTACATGTCAATTATTTGAAGTAATTATAATTTCCAATTTTTTTTTGGTATGAGATTAATAATTTCCTAAATTATGGCAAAATAATATTTGTAAGGGCATCATTTAATAGTAATAAATTAAATTTAAAACATATAATTTAAATAATTATTTTAAAATTAATTTTAATTAATTATTTATAATTTAAAAATAAAATATTTAAATAATAATATATTCAACTATTATCTTTCAAAAAAATAAATCAAATAAAATCTATCAAAATAAAATTCAAATACTCTAAATTATAAAAAAAAAAAACATAATGAGGAGAGTAAGAAAGTTACAAAGACAACGTTGGATTTACTATATTTATTTTGCCCCTATAATTTTAATGCCATTCTTCATTCCATGTGTTAACCATTTATATTTTTAAATGTTATTTAGTTAAAAAAATCTTTTTACAAAATTAAAAAAATTAAAAATGTCAATTTGTGTAAAAATAAATATAATAAAAAGTATATTAAATACTAAAGTGTTATAACCATATAATTATTTTTAATTTTTAAACTATAACTGTTTTTATAAAATAAAATATTAAATATTAATTAAAATATATATAAATCCCAACATTATCAAATAATTTTTAAAATTTTATTTTTGAAAACAAATAAAAACTAATTAAACATGCCTAAAACCTACTTTAAAAGAAAGATATTTTCATCCCACTGGCACTACATTGAAATTACTTGTATCTTAATTGATATAATATTTTTATTTTGACATAACAACTGAGTCTAAAAATATGGAAAATACCTCAGT
Source organism: Trichilia minutiflora (assembly GCA_035590515.1). Lineage (NCBI taxonomy): Eukaryota > Viridiplantae > Streptophyta > Magnoliopsida > Sapindales > Meliaceae > Trichilia > Trichilia minutiflora. The sequence continues at coordinate 10,197 of JAVXUL010058820.1, forward strand.
AAACCGTTAGAAATATGTGTAAATAACATTTTTATCCTTGCACATAAAAGCAAGAACAATGCATTCAGGCTCATGTGTAGACGGGCAATTTTGTGATATTGATGATAAGAGTGGCTATGTAAAATGCAAGCCCAAATATTGCAACTGTGAATGCAACCTGTTGGAGTAGTTTTAACATATTAAAGAATCCTAACAGGATGTTTTGGACCTATAGGATGAGGAAACGTTCATTTTCAGAATGGTGAAACCCTAACGAGCCTTGAAGTGGTAATTATAACTACGATGCATCAGTTTATCATGAGAGTAACTCTGAATCCATAACTTCACTGCAGGTTGTTGAAGAAATAAAAAAAGTTTGCTCTAGCCTAAAAAGTGTTGAAGACAAGATTACATGGATTATACCATCAGTAATTGGAGTTCTATTATTGTAGCCTTGAAAATGTAAAAGCTATATATTGGAATCAAATAAATAATACAAATTATAGGACACAAAAATTCTGCAAAAGAGAATTTTAAGACAAAATAGTATTGGTTAAAACTCAAAATGTCAAAGTGGTATCATCACCTGTTACCAAGTTTGAAGATATATCACATGCTATCCAAAATATATAACAGAGTTCAAAGACATGACATACAAAATATCAGAAAAGGCATAGTTTTCACATCCCCAAAAAACTTAAAAGAGTAACAAAATGCAAGCCTATGATTATCTTTCAACTTCAAAAGAATGTGATTGTCTTGCTGAAAATTATGGAACACTTGACTGACCAGTATGCTGTGAACTACTTGATGCAATGATAACTGCAAAAAATTATCAAATCAATATACCAAAACCTCCTAAACAAGCAAAACCAACAAAATCAAGCTAACATAACCTCTAATCCTGGTAGAAATCTCAGCCTAAGATTTTTCCTCTTGGCACTAAGTTTCTGCCTTGTCTCTCGGCATTTGATTTCTTCCACTTATGCTTGAGCTTGCTGGATTTGATGATGAATGAGATGGTGGACCTTAGGTAGTTTGGCTTGACTGACCTGACGCTTAGGAGGATGGACCTCGGGGAGTCTGACTTGCCTGAACTTCATTGTTCTGTCAAAATTCCAGAATATATGTAAATTAACTATTATTTAAGAAATTAAGAAACAGCAGTAAGTAGAACGCACCCGATTAATCCTTGCCCTTTTTACATGTCTTGGTTTCTTTGAACAGGTTCTTATGTTGTGTTGTAGACCTTTTTGATTACAAATTTCCTGAGGTTTTTAGTCCTTTTAGTCCTTTTTCTTACTAATGGAGGTTCAATCTTTAGTGTTTGACTTCCTCTGACCAGGGATTGGACAAATCATCATCTTATAATTGCTCAAGTAAGCTTCCTTTGTCGTGAAGTGTGAAATGTATTTAGCAGAATACATTTGAGGTAATTTATCCTGGCCATTAATTGCATGCCTCAATGGTATTCCAGACACTTCCCAGAAGCCACAATCATAACTTTTCCCCTCCATGTCCACCATAAACTATTTCCTTCATATGTACAACAAATCCTTGACCTGAAAAACAGTATCACCAAATGGTTTAACACTTAATTTTCTGCTCTATTTAGAAATCTGATCTAGTTTTTTCTTCGTCCTAGGTGTAAATGCAATTGTCGACTTCTCAGTTTCCTTCCTTCTCCTGGTAAGAAGCACTCCGTTGTGTTGTTGATGGTCTCAATAACTTTGCAATTCTTATCAAATGCCCAGAAAGGCCATAAGTAGACTTCTACTCCATTAAAATATTCCCTGGCATCTAATGCCTTTAAAAAATCAGCCTTGTTAGTGGTTTTACAAGCTTCTCAAAACATTCTTTTCAAAGCCAAACTGGGAAGTAACTTCTTAAGTATAAATGTCTACCACAGTGTATTGAGAAGAGCTTCTAGAATTCCTTTTTGCCGCTCGCTCATGAAAGTGATTTATCTTCCATCATTTAAATAATCATGAAGTGAAAAGAGAAACCAGTCCCATGTTTCACCCCTTTTATTCTCACATATGCCAAATGCTAAAGGAATAATTTCATTGTTTGCATCTACCCCGCAGTAGTGAAAACGATTTTCACCTACTCTGGAGCTACGGTTATCACATGGACCGTGCAAAAAAACCTCGGCAGATCCAAACTAATAATTTTAAAGTTTTACTAAGTTTAGAACACACACACACATATATGTACATATTATATAAAGGAAAAGGTATAGAAACTATACCACTTTGCTATCCGGAAAGCTGGCCATCTCCGGTTGCTTTCAAGTGTATTAATTTACACATCGATTTGTTGATGATATTTTCAATTTATTAGTTGAAAGACAAATACGAAGATGTCATACACTTGTTATAAACTTCACTAAGCTTAAAAACAATTTTCTACACTTTAGAAATTATCTTGCTAAATCAAAAAAGGAAGAAACATAAAGAAATTAATTTTCTTTTATTTCTTCTTCTCTCTTTTCTTTTTCTACACTCAAAAAATGTTTGAAACAAAACCAAAAACCTTCCTCACCTCTCTTGCACGAAATTCTCTCGTCAAAAACCTTTTAGTGAATTTTTATTTTGGTTTTTATACGTAACCTTTACATTAATCTATAAATGACTTGCTAGAACAAGTAATAAGTTACATGCCATATGGAACTTAAAATTGATGGATTTCAAAATTCATAATACTCACTTAATTTATTTAAAAGATAATTTTGTGTTTTAAAAATAATTTAAAAATAAAAATTAGATGGATTAAACCACCAGAATTGATTCAAATCTAATAAGGTAAGGATTCATTAGATCTTGACACTTGGTAAAACTTATGATGCCATGTTAAAATTAACTTCACAAGATCAAGATCTTGATATTTGACAAAATCTCATAATTCTATTTTAAAGTTAACTTCGTAATATCTTTATAATTGACAAAAACATATAATGCCATAAGTAAATAAAATATTATAACCCTAATATCTTTATTAGTCTTCCAACTATCTATAAATCATATTTATTGTTTTACAAAAATCATCAGAATATTTTTTCGAATCAACGGGTGTTAACACATTGATATCTTCTTTATCGATAAAGAATAAAATTACCTTTCGATCAATTTATCAAAGTAATTTAATTTTTCGTCAATACAAAATATCATTAACTGTATTAATGATATTTATTATGTCATCATCAATTTATCGGTTATTGTATGTGATTCTTGAGTTCACCGTGAACTGAAAATGAGACGATATGGCTTCTTTCTTATTACTTTGGTACAACTTATTTTAATTAAAATTTCTAGTAATTATGAATGACTTTTAACAAGATATCATGATCCCTAAAATATAAATAATATATTTTTGGATAAACCTAGATAATCACACTTACGTGTAATAAAATCTTTCTATTGTTAACTCTTGATCGAGTGCGTCATTAAGTCGTCAAACCCTTACTCAATCTTAGAAATAAAAACTTAATCATATACGGGATCTGCATATCCGTAAAATTCATTTTCGAAAATCATGTATTCTGACCAGAGATTTGATTTCCATATGTGACATCCTTGAGTAGGATCTTAAGCTCCAATATCTGATCCAGTAGATTTCATATTAACCATTACCTGCCTTTATACAACATGAACACATTATCATCAAACTTATTTCTCAGACATAACTAACCAAGTATGATATATACGAGTGAACGATTCGTCTCAATATATAGGTTAGCCATAACGTCTTAGGTCAAAGAAATAATGATACGCTAGTACGGTTGTACAACGAATTATCGACTGTAGATAATTACTCATATGATTCGTCATATTTGATCACTTTCAATAATACGTTTTCTAACATATTACTCATATTTATACTCTTGTGACATGAGACTCATCACTCAATTATTAGCATGTATATTAATCAATGGTAGTAATAAAATATGTTAAATATGTAATATTATTGAAAGTTATAACATTACTTCAACTGAAAACTTATTCGAATGTATTTGAATCAGAAACTCTATATTTATATTTACACTTCTTTATAGATATAGTTTCGATACATAATATATTATAGAATCTCATCTTGTATAATATTAAATAAATAATAACAACTAAATAAATGTAAAATGAAATAATTATCATTTTATTAATAATAAATATTTTTATAATTAATTATAAAAAATAATTATAAAAAGATGATATCTTATAACTTTGTGACATGACAAACAGCGACAAACAGCTAAGTAGCATAGCTACCAAATCACCTTTCAAATGACATACATCACTACCTATGTAAGGCCTACAACCATTCAGGAATGCATTTCTTTGTGCAGAGAATGACACAAAGAAACTTTGAAACAGTTTGCTTCCTGGATGAGTCATATTATCACACTTGACCTTACACACAGACCCTAAATTGGATTTTCTAATCATGGCATGATACTCAAACAACTTTTCATAGCCCTTTGAGTGATCACCACCAATCAGATCCAGTGTTTTCTTCTTGGTCCTATATAGCTTCTTGCTATTTACTTTCAACCCATAACCCAACTTTAGGTGATCTCTAATGATGGATATGCTGATATCAAGATTTGACTCTACCAAAGCTTTAATCTGATCCATAATCCAAGCTATTGTAATAGCAGTTGTCCTTGCCCTTCTAAGGAAACTATGTTTTTCTTCTTACTCCCTAATCACAAAACCCCTTGGTTAGAGAAAAGATCTGCAACAATCATCCACGGGCAACCTTCAACTTTTCATACTGCCTTCCTTTTTGAATCATTGTACGCTTTTTAAATGTAAAACCCTCCCCTGGTTATTAGATCAGTCAACATCCTCTCCTAAAGTGCTCAACATTCTCAAAAATAGCCCTAACCTTTGGCTTAGGCTTTCCATCCGTAGGTGTTCATATGCATGAGCGTCTAAATACCTTATTAGCCTTGCTGGTACAGTATCATCTTCTTTATTAGAAGAAAAAACTAAATTTTTACGAGCTTCAATATCTAACAGAAGCTCATCTTTGTCACTTGAATCAGCCGTAGCACTGGCCTTATCAGAATCTGCATTACTACCCCCATTATCAGAATCTGTCATATCTTTTCCATCCGAAAATAGATCACTTGAGTCACTGTCATTTTAGATTGGTTATTATAAGTCTTGGTTTTTTAGATTTTTGTGCCTTTGTTTCAGTTACTATTTGCAGCTAATTTGTTGAGGTGTTGGCTGCTGAGGAGGTGGTGTTTGACCAGTTCCAGTTTCTGTTTGCATGGTAGGCTGTTAAGGTTGTGGTGGGTTCTGAGCAAGCAATTGGCCCAATGGACTATTATGTTGGAGAAATGCACCAACATGTTTCCATCTAAGTAGATGTGTTGCATAATGTTTGCAACTGTCTCATTAGTTTGATTTTGTGGCTTGTTCTTTTCTTCTTCTTCAATGATTATATCAAACCTCAATCATTGTTGATCTCAACCATTAAAGTCTCTTGTACAATGGCATTAGATTTGTACCGCTAGTAACAAGCTTCTTCTCTTCATTTTCTAGGTCTTTAACCGTAAAGTCCAACTGGAAAAAATTGACAGGCCCCACAAGCTTTGTAATCCTATTTCCATGAATCCTAAGCATACAAAATTTATTGTCCTTATCGGACATAGTTTGATGATGATGGGTTAAATCTGGGATATATAGTTTGAATGTATGTTTTAAGTTCAATTTTAATCGGTCACTCATAATTTAAATGAAATATCTAAACGGTAGTATACTCAACTAATATCCTCAGATATTAATAGAATGAAGTCCGTCGATCGGTTCAGGATGAGATCCATATATTTTTAAGTTATCTCCCCCAAAAATATTTATCATCCCGGAATAAATGAACCCCATTGTATATTTTGTTTCTCTAAACCAAAACACCAATTCCAATAAATGCATTTTGGCCTGCAAATAGATAAAAAAGCTACTCAATCGGTCAACAATCAAAAAAAAAAAAAAAAAAGGTAAACAAAGACTATTATAATTGATAATCTAACATGAAAGTTATAAAAAATTGAAGACATACTATATTACAACACTAATGGATTTAGGGTATCTGCCATTGAGTCGTGTAACATATGCATGCAACCCACGACAAACTGAACACCCAAAAAAGGATTCAATATTACCAATATAACCAAAGGCCCAAAACATTGGTTTAGAAAATCACGTAATAGCTTACATAATCAATTAGGGTTTCTACAACTGCATCATTTAACATGTGTATGCAACCAACATCAAATTGCTCCAGTAAAACACCATAAAACAATTCATTTCATAAATATAACAAAAGCCTAAAATATCAAAACAAATTCCAGTTTATGGAACCAAAGTGTAACTCAGGGTTTCTGATACTGAAATCTAAGAAACGCAATCAAGATGATTGAAAGATGGCAAAAAAGTTTCACGTAATCATGCACGAAAACATATAAAAATGGCAAAAATAACCTGAATAGCCATCTGTCCAAAGTCAGCATCGTTTTCATCAATTTTCTCCAACCACCAACTTGTTTACAATCACAGAACTTCATTATCAGCGAATGATTATTTAAAAAAATAGATTTTCAGTTTCGTTGAAGCTTACTCACACTCAATAACGGCGGTTTTTCAAGCTCGTTGTGAGTTCTTCTTTGTCGGTGGTGGATCAATAACATGACATTATGAGGATGACTTTTGTCTGCAATTAACGCTTGTTTCTTTGTCTTCTACTGTGCATAAGGCTCATGGTCTAGCTTTTTAATAAATATTTTATTAGATTAGATATATAAAATTATTATTTTACCTCGGAACAGCGTGGCCCATTTGATATATAGATATATAAACTAAAATATAATGTAACAAAAAATTTAATTATTTATTATATATTTATTTTTTTAAACAAAAAATTTAATTTATTTATTTTTCTTTTTAAGATTGTATGAATATAAATTATATTTTTCTTAAATTTTTAATGAATATCAACAAATTCAATTCTTAATAATAATGAATCAAAACTAATGTATAATGTAACGAAATACAAATTTAAATTAAACTTTAGATTCAATTAATTTAAATTAAATTAATTTTTTATTCAATACAATTAAACAGCAAATATAAGTTGCTTTATTAATTTAATTGATGGATTTTATTAAAAAATTATGTTAATATATAATATATTATATATATTTATAATTTTATACGTCAATTAACTAATTACCAATTTAAATATTTAAAATTAAAATATTTGATTAAATTATAATTAATTATCTACTTATCTTTATGCATTAATTTTAAATATAGTATTAAATTAATATATTTTATTTTTAATTAATAAAAATAATAAAATAATATTTATATAAATTACTAATAGAATTAATATATTATTCAATAATTGTATGATTACTGAAACTATTGAATAAACTTTTTGTAAATTTACTTAAATAACTGAACATGTTTTTATATTATTTTATTTATAATTAAGTATAATTGATAATCATATATTATATTTTAATAATTTTATATTTAATTTATAATATTTTGGTCTTTAAGGGCAGGGAGTAGATCTGGAACAAAAATATCTGAGTAAGGAACAATTCTTGATAGGTTTTTGGATAATTGAGAGAGCAGGATCGAGTCTTATATTAGAATAAAAAAGGAAGTTAATGGTTTATATATGTAGGATTAGAACTAATATGTCAACGAGACCTTTTGAGATGAGTTTGGATCCCTTACTAAGAACCAAACTATAAGGTTTTAAAAGTTGGGTAAAGCGAACAATATCGTTGATAAGTATTAGATCAAGTATTATAGTATAGTATTAAAATCAACTCTTCTTTAGTACGATAATGGGCTTGAGAATGAGCTCAGTAAAAATTGGTAGGCTTTTAATATCCTAATCCTTGAGGGGAGGAATGACACGAGGACAAGAATGCTTGAATAAAGAGTGACTCATAGCAGGCTTCAGAATGATTGAGGGGATAAGATCGAGTTTTATATTAGAATGAGAGAGAAAGTTATTGGTTTACATATGTAGGGCTAGAACTAATATATCAACGAGATCTTTTAGGATGAGTTTGAACCCATTATCATACTAAAAGAGTGTTGGTTCTGATATCATACTGTAACATCTGACCTAATGTCATGCCTCAATCCGTTGGTCCCATACATGACAACCATTAAAGGCCCTCAAGGTATATTCAATCACCTAGAATATGCCTTGAGAGCCTGTAAGGCCTTTACAAAATTCTATTTTGAAATCTTTTATATGACACTTTCAAATAAGTTCATCCAAACACCCAAACTTTAAAACGATTATAACCAATCCACAAACACTTCAAAATATACAATCCGTTTTATCCATCAAATATTAAAGCATTTTAAGATGCATCATCAAATAAATAGAAATAAGAATCAGTACAAACTGGTTTACAAATATGTTTACAACTCTCGAAGATTCAAGTCATTAAATAATAAAAACTAATAAAAATGAAATAACTCCAGTGGATTGCGAACCATGCAATGTGAGTCAGTTTATCATATACCTGATGCTTGCAGCACCTAGAGTGATCACCAACAAATCGATGCACGTAACTTTCTTGTTTACTCTGAAACTAAAGAGTGAGGGGGTGAGTACGGGAGTATACTTCGTGAGTGAACTAAAAATGAATAAAAGTCAATAACAGTTAACTCCTAAGTAGAAAAACACAACTTGAACTCATCATAAACAGTTTGGTTTAAAATATTTATCGTACTTTGAAAACTTAAAACATATATCAAAATCATTGGGATGACTCCTTTTTCCAGCGATTACCCTAGCCCAGGGTTTTCCGAGATTGTCAATAGATTTTATATGCAGATAAAATATGCTATTTATAAAAATTTATTTTTTGTATGCAGAGAATAAAACATGTATGATTTAGTTATATAAAAACAAGCCCACCACTAACGTTTGCCTCGAGTAGTCAAGTGGTAACATCCATGACTAACCCGATAAGACTCATAGATGGTTGAATCATATCATATCATTATAATAATCTAATTATACACCACCCCTACCTGTGAAATCTTCACTCACCTAGGCGACCTCTTTATTAGGTCGACCTTAGGCTACTATATATACCATTCACCAAGGTGTTCACATCCAAGTGGATTTTCCTAGGCTACCACCCTGTAGCTATAATAAATATCTTGGCTCTCTTGATCATTATCACCAATAAATATATCAATATCCATAGAGTCATCATCAAGGCATAAACATATCATAATTTGGCCCATAGCCATCATTCATGTAAAATATATATATCAAGTAAATCCAATCCATCATATAAGTTGTATCTCATTTAAAAATCATATGAAAACATATACGTATATACATCTTTTCACATAAATAGAAGTAATATGCATAACCACTTATAAAATATTTGCACGTTATTATAATCAAAACCAAAACAAGTTTTTAAATAAAATAATAAAATAAAAATAGTCCATTCATATTTAGGGAGGGTATACACTCCTTTTTTTCTCTCGTTTCTTGGCGCGTCACGTGGATTTCTTGCTCGTGCACTATTGCCTAAACACATGCATCAAAACATATTAATACTCGATTCAAATCTATAGATAAAGCTCGTATACGTGAAATGAATGCTAACCCGGATTTTCTAAAATCGGTTAACATGTAAAATCGACTAAAATCCTTATTATTCATCCAATTATCTATATATTGCTATCACGAACCCACATTATAGCCCAACTAGTGTATTTCGACTCGATTTTGTGATTTGATAAGTGAAGCCCATACTCTCGTCAAAAGAATAACTCGATTACTGCTCATATATATTCAAATTTTTTGACATCTCGTTTTTAGCATCCTAACAAGTTACCCAATCTCACTACAGTCTATCTAACGTATAAAACTTAAATGTGCATGATAAATCTAGTTGAAATCACCCTTGGATGAACAGTAAAATTCATATGCTCGAAAATTGATAAAATACAAAATAAAAAATACAGATAGGTTAGAAATGATGCTACTAACCTCGTAGAACCATTAGTTTGCTTTGATTTTTTGTAGAACATGGAAAGCCCAAAATCGTCTCTTAAAACCCTAGTTCTCTATATTCATTTTTTACCCTTTCATCGTCAAATTGATAGATCAGGCAAGTTAGAAATGGGGAATGTAAGTGAGAGAGAGAGAGAGGAGAAAGAGGAAGAAAAGAAAAAAGCAATGTGCAATCTGGGGCCTTGGTCCTTTATTTATAGAAAAAGGGCAAAATTATCATTTTACCCTTAAGTAATATAAAGGAGAATCTTCTAAAAAAGGACAAAAATCATCATTTCACATAGATCAATCGAATGAATTAAGGGTTCATTCAAACGAACTGTCTAATTCGATCAAACGAACTAAGGGTCATTCAAACAAATTCTTCAACACTTCAAAAAATCAAGGAACTTCCATTTTATCGATCGAATGAATCAGGCATTTCGACTAATCGAATGGCTTATTCGATCGAATGAAGACCCATTCGTTCAAATGAATCTAAAGCCATAAAGTTTTCAAAGAGTTTCCAAAATATTGATCGACGAATCACCCTATTCGATCGATTGAACCCATCAAAAATAGAAAATTTCATTTGAGTCCTCCCTAAATTTAAAAAATATCATCGGAGTCTCACTCAAAATAAAACTAACATTTAATTACGTTGAGGTCCCTATGTTTACGACCCCAAAACTCTATCTTAACCACCTTAAATCCTTAAAATAATTATACAGTCATGATGATGTGTCAACTATGTATGATACGAGCACAATTACACATAAAATAAAAATATAAAATTATCAATATGTCCTTGGGATCTAGGCACGGGGCTCACATTAATCATGGTGGTTTTTATTTTCAAAGGATAGTTTTCTGAAATTACAATAGGGTTGGGAGGTTCTTTTTGTAATTGGGGAGTTATGGATTACTTATGGAGGTGACCTCTTACATTCTCCCACTTGATCCATAACTTCTTATAATTAAGAAACAAATATATGAATCATGGCGATAGGTTATCAAAATTGACAACTTTTCTTCCATGTATTATAATATATTATGTTTTTTACCTGTCTTTTTATACGTGAAAACTTACGAATAAACCTTATATTTATTCTTGATTCTATTTAATGACCTTAATTTAATGAATAAACCTTATGTTTATTCTAGGTCTAATTATAAATGATTTTTCTCTTAAATAAATGTGTACACAACAAGAATGAGAAATATCATATAATAGAGTTTCATTAACCAAATAATATATATACATATAGAATAAATTATATAATAGAACCAAATCCCATCCTAACAATATGATTCTTAAAACTCTTTGGTAGCATACCTTTTGTCAAAGGATCAGCTATCATTAATTCAGTGCTAACGTGTATAATGACCACTTTATTTTCTTTAACACGTTCTCTAATGGCTAAGGACTTGATGTCAATATATTTACTTAAACTTCTACTTTTATTGTTCTTAGATAAGAACACAACAATTGAATTATCACAATATATCTTTAATGGCTTAGGAATAATATCTATAATTCTAAGCCCAGACATGAAGCTTTTTAACCATATTCCATGTGAGGTAACCTTAAAACACAAAACAAACTTGGTTTCTGTAGTAGAAGTAGCAATCAATGTTTGTTTAGTACTCCTCCAAGATATAGTTTTGCCAACTAGCATAATGATATATCTAGAAGTGGATTTTCTTGAATCATCACAGCCAACGAAGTCAGAATCGGAGTAATCAACTACTTCTAAATTATCAGTTCATCTATACATAAACATGTAATCTTTGGTCCTTTGAAGATATCTTAATACTTACTTTGCAGCTTTCCAGTGGTCTATACCTACGTTGCTCTGATATCGTCCTAATATTCCAACTGCAAAAGCAATGTCAGGTCTAATACAGACTTGAGCATACATAATGCTTCTAACAGCTGAAGTATATGGAATGTTTTTCATTTGTTCCTTTTTGAGATCATTTTTAGGACAATGGTTTAAATTGAACTTATCACCCTTGACAATCGATACTACACTCGACGAACAATCTTTCATCCGATATCTTTCTAAAATTTTTTTATATAAGTTTCTTGAGACAAACCTAATAGTCCTTGATATCTATCTCTAAGGATCTTTATGCCAATAACATAAGATGCCTTACCAATATCTTTCACGTCAAAATTTTTAGAAAAAAATTATTTTATCTCATGAAGTAATCCTTTATTATTGATTGTAAGCAGAATGTCATTCACATATAAAACAAGAAAACAAATTTTACTTCCACTAACCTTTTGGTATATATATTGATCCATGATATTCTCTTTAAAACTGTAAGAAGAGATAACATTATGAAATTTTAAATACCACTGACAAGAGGCTTATTTTAATTCATATATGGATTTCTTAAGCTGACAAACTAAATACTCACTATCTTTGGAAGAGAATCCTTTAGGTTGTTTTATATATACCTCTTTTTTTTTATATTTTCGTTGAGAAAAGTCGTTTTTACATCCATTTGATGTAACTCTAAATCAAAGTGATCAATCAATGCCATAATTACTCAAACAAAATCTTTTTTAGACATAGGACAAAAGGTCTTTGTATAATCTATTCTTTCTTTTTGAGTAAATCCTTTAACAAAAAGTCTGACCTTATATTTCTCAATGTTGCCTAATGAATCTTTTTTAGTCTTAAAGATCAATTTACACCCTATGGGTTTATACTCTTTAGGTAACTCAACAAGATCCCAGACCTCATTCAATGACATGGAATGCATCTCATCGTTTATAGCATTATACCATAAGTTAGATTCTTGACCACTCATAGCTTGTGAAAACATATCAGGATCATTTTTGACTCTAATATTATAGTTAGACTCTTATAAATACACAATATAATCATTAGGTATAGATGATCTTTTGATTTTAGTAGATCTTATTAATCTTATATCAATATTCTCTTAAGAAGATTGTTGTACAACTAGCTATTCAATATTTTAAGGTAATTCCTGAACAATTGGATCAATTACTTGTGGAATTTGATTATGATTCATTATTGGCTAAATGTTAACCATTGGATAATCAATACTAGTTTGTACTGGATTATTAATGACAATTAATTTACTACTTGAAGTGGAAGGTTGAGTGTCTGAATGATCAGTTTCAAAAATTATGTTTTGAGATTGATCTCTCCTACTAATTAAGTCATTCTCAAGAAATTTTGTATTTTTTGATTCGATAAATCTAGTGTGATGAGATGAACAGTAAAATTTATATCCTTTAGACCTTTCTGAATATCCAATAAAATATTCACTTATAGTCCTTGGATATAATTCCTTTCATATAGATTATAAACTTTTATTTTAGAAGAACAACCCCAAATATATACATGTTGTAAACTTGGTTTTTCACCTTTTCATAACTCAAATGGTGTTTTAAAAATAGCTTTAGTTGGAACCCTATTTAATATGTACACAGTTGTCTTAAGAGCTTCACTTTACGAGAATTTAGGAAGTTTAGAGTTGTTAAACATACTTTGCACCATATCCAATAAAGTTCTGTTTCTTCTTTCTGTTATACCATTTTGGTATGGAGAATCAGGTATAGTATATTGGACAACAATCCTATGTTCCTAAAGAAACTTGACAAATGAACCAGGTACTTGTCTATTCTTAGTATATCTATTAGAAATATGCCCTAGAACTAATCGTGTCATATGGTTCAGGGTTATATTTTCTTATATATATACCTTTAATAATTAATTATAAATTATTTATGAATAATCAAATGGCATTATTCTATCTTGCATTATGTTCAGTTGCTAATTTCTTTTTTTCTTTTATTTGATGCAAGATATGTCCCAGATTGTATTATGTGTCGAGATTCTATCTCTAAGGAGTTATAGATATGATTTAAATACATTCTAAAACTTGTTTTCGGTTGAGGTAGTGTCATGAGGGACAGTGACATTATATGATCGATATGTTTTGTTGCTGTCACAGATTAGTAGTGAATACTAATAGTTGGGTGACGAGTCTCATGTCATAAGAGCATAAACATAAGTATCACATTGGTGAACGTGATACTGCACATGATTAACCGTGACTATCCAGAGTCAATGATTCATTGCATAGTCGTACTAATGTACCATTAGTCCTTTGATCTGAGATATCATAGCTGTAATTTACAGTGAGGTACATCGTTCACTTGTGTATATTGCACTAGGCTAGCCACGTCTGGTGAAAGAAGCTTGTTGGCAATGTATTCTTATTGTAGAGAGCAAGTGATGATCAAGATAGATTCTGCAAGCTCAGATACTAGAACTTGAGATCTTAGGTAGAACTATCATTTATGGGAACTAAATCTCTAGACAGAGTACATGTATTCCAAAAAAGAGTTTTTGGATATATAGATCCCATTTATGATTGAGGTTCTAATCCTAAGATCGAGTTAGGGGTTTGACGATTCTATGGCCCGCACTCGATCGGGAGTCGACAACAGATGGATCGTACTACATATAAGTATGACTATATAGGTTTACCTAAATCGTTATTCTCTGTATTCTATGGCTCATGATATCTTGCTAGAGATCACTCATGATCATTGGGGACTTCGGATATAAAGGGTTATACCGAAGAGATGCGAGTGTGTTCGTATACGCTCATGTCTAGTTCACGATGAACTCAGGAGATCCACACATAATCTAGAAGTTGTTGATGGATGATATATATAATATTAAGTCAGTTAATAATATTACTATGATATATTGATCGGTTAGTAATTTTATTCTTTATTGTAAAGAATAAAGTTTTCCGACAAGGACGCGCTAGCACCCGTCAGTCCGAAAAATATTATGATAATGTTAGAGACTTAAAATGATATATTTTGAAATATCAATTAATAAATAAAATTATTTATTTATTAATTAAGTTATTAAGTATTCATTTATTAATAAATAAATAATTTATTTATTAAATATTAAATAAATATTATTTTATTTAAATGAATACTTAGATGACAC
>JAVXUL010058821.1:0-10302 GCA_035590515.1 Trichilia minutiflora
TCTGCATTGGAGTATGTCCTGCCAAGAGCTTTCAAACCATTTAAAATGTCAGTAAAGCATGTGTACATGTCTTTGATTGACTCATGTGCTTTCATATTGAAAAGCTTATAGTCATGAACCAACATGCTTATCTTAGAGTCTTTGAAATTGACTTTTCTCCTCAAAAGACCACTCAGACTTTGGTTTTATTTTTCTCTCACCAGAGAATTCGTCTACGGTCATGGGTGGTTTATAACCATCCTCTATGATGGTGAGGATATCGAAATCCAAAATACTTAGAAAGATTTGCATACGTTTCTTCTAGTATGCATAATCAGACCCATTGAAGAAAAGAGGTCTGTTTGTGGATTGACCTTCAATTATATGAGATGGAATGTTTGATGAAGATGCCATAAAGTCTACTAGTCACGGGTATTTAATCCTATATGAAGTGATTTTGGCTCTGATACCAATTGAAGTCCTAGTTGGCAAGCTCTAAGAGGGGGTGATTGGAGATTAAAATTTTAGAATAAAAATTAATGCTAATGCAATGAATGTTGAGATGAAAAATCAACTACAGAAATGAGACACTTAGTTTTTATAGTGGTTTGACAAAACGTATACGTCCACTCTTTTCGGTTGAATCCTTTCACACCGAGGATCACTAACAATTTATTTTAACGGGTCAAGTGAAACCCAAAACAACTCCTTCTTTCACGGGTGAAGGGTAACCTCACAAATTGACTTTCTTTCGAGCGGGTAAAGTGCAACCCAATACAGCGATTCTTCTTATCACAGGTGAAGAGAAACCCATAATTAATTCACAAGAATTAATTTCAATAACTCTCTTAAAGAGTAAATATTCAATATGAATAATTTTTCTCACTAGAAATTAAATACAGATAATGAAGATGAAAGAATCAAAGTATTTTCAGAGAAATATTTTCTTGCTCAGATCGTTGTTGTTAATGCTTATTGTCTCTTTTTCTTCAAAACTTGATGTTTATATATCTACAATAAATTCTTCATAATGGTCATTTTTACCTTCATTAATGGCGGCATTTAATATCTCTGAACTAGCCGTTACAGACTTGATTTTCATAAGGGTATCGATACATGTCTTAGGGGTATCGATACGTTTTCTATTGTATCGAAACACTTTGACGTAAAAGAAATGAAGTCCGTCATGAAGGTGCTTGATCAAGGCCTCAGAGTATTGATATGTTTGAAGAGCAATCAAGGGTATCAATACGTTTTGTGAAGAGGGTGCTTGATCAAGGCTTCAGGGTATCGATACATTTGAAGAACCATCAAAGGTATCGATACATTTGTGACGAGGTCCCGAAACGTTTGAGCGCAGACCAAAAGGTGTCGATACATTTTTGTGAAGGGTTCCAAAACTCGGGCTTTGGTTTTGAACTGAGCTAAAATGTGTCGATACATTTAAGTAACGTATTGATACGTTGGTACCTTGGTGAGCTTTTTTGACGCTTTCTTCACTGTTCTCACCAGCAAAAACATATACTTTTTCCAAAAAAGCAAGTGACTTATATTTGTCCATTTAACAAGTAAATCAAAACGAATCATCACATATATATATACTTGCATACTTGTTATTTATTTTGGCATTATCAAAAACACTATAAATTAGAAGATTAATATGCCATATAATCATCAAAAATATCTCGGAGCTATCAACACTTTCATAAAATTTTCATCTAAGATACCCAAACTTCGAAAAGTTTCTCAAATAATCTCGAACACTCCAAATGTTTAAATCATTTAGAAAACTATCCATCAAAGTATTTAAAATACATACTCAAGCAAGCATAAATAATAACAATATAATTTATAAATTCTTTACAGTCCATAAAGGTTAAATAGCAAAATAAAAATAAATAAAGGTCAAATACCAAAATAAAAATAAATATTTCATTTCCAGTGAATTTTAAACTCTTATAAGTGAGTCGGATCGAATGTCTACCTGGTACCCACAAAACCTGAAGGGATCACCACCACACGGACACACTCTAGAAGCTAGTTTACCCTGAAACTAGAAAGTAAGGGGGTTGAGTATACGAAAGTATAACCAGTGAGTAAACTAAATATTATAATAAATAAATACTTTTTAATATAAAATTTATAGGACACCACATTCCTTTAAATTACAAAACCATTACTTAGAAATCATTCTAAAAATGATTTAATCTAAAACATTTGATTTAATTCAAAAACATAAAACGGATATAAAGTCATAGGCCTGGCTTCCTTTTCCGGTGATTATCCTGGTCCTGAAAAATTTCAAGACCGTTAGTGGGTTTTATATGCAGATAAAAACAATGTTATTTTATAAAAATTTAATTTAAAATATAAATAATAAAAATATACATGTTTTTATTCAGAATATGGGCCGAAATTGGCTCAAGTAGCCACATGATGACATCCGTAACTAACCCAACGAAATTCACAGGTGATCGAATCCAATCTTAACATCTCAACAATATAACACTTTATACTAAACCCCATCTGTGAACCTTCACTCACCTAAATGGCCTCTCTCAGGTCGTCCTAGGCTATAATTTCATAGCTACAGTAAATAATCCCAGCCCTCATGACTGTTATTACCAATATGTATACACATTTCCAAATATTCATACAAGTCCAATATATCTTCAAGAAGATATAAGTATTGTAACATCCCGATCCTTGAGGGCAGGGAGCGGCATCAGGGTAAAGACCTGAGTAAAGAGCGACTCCTGACAGGCTTCAGGATGGCTATGAGGGAAGGAAGAGTCCCATATCGAAATGGGAGAGGAAGTTACTAGGCTATATGTCACGTCTTAACCTGTGGGTCCCACACATGACAACTGTCACAAACTCCCAAGATGTATTCAATCACCCAAAATACACCCTGAGAACCTGTAGGGCCTTTACAAAACCTATTTCGAAATTCACATATTTAAAAACTTTCAAATATCCACCCTCATCATCCGAACTTCTCATGATAAATCGATAAACCCCAAACATTTATATATAAATTTTTCAACCATTTCATGAATCATTTATCAATGTATTTAAATATAAAAATCCAATCCGACATATAAAACCAAAGTGGTTTACAAATCTGTTTCCAATACATAGAAGAAAAATACAACATTTAAAGCAAAATACAGCTCTAGTGGACAAGAAACACTTCTAGGTGAGTCGATTTCTGAAGTATACCTGAAGTTCCTTAAGTCTAGAAGAAATTACCACCACTGAATGTGCTGCTAACTTTCTAGACCTGAAACTGAAAAGTGAGAGGGGGTGAGTATACAAGAGTATACTCCATAAGTGAACTAAGTATTAAAATAAACTACATTCATTTCAAAATACAAAGGAAAAGCATAGTTAACAAGCATTATAAAACAATCTGATTTAAAATATTTGATTTAGTTTGAAAACTTCAAAACGTATATCGAAAATCATTGGGTTGGCTGTCTTTCTTGACGATTACCTTGACCTTGGGCATCCTGAGACCGTCAATGGATTTTATATGTAGATAAAAACAATGCTATTTTATAAAAAATCCCTTTTTGAATTCAAGAAATAAAATAATACATGGTTTAATTAAAAATATATCCACCACTGACATTCGCCTCGAGTAGTCACGTGGTGACAACCGTGACTATCCCAACGAGACTCATAGATGGTCGAATCACAACTCTAATATAATAATATAACACCATATGTCATGCTCCAACTCGTGAGTCCCATACATGACAACCGCCACAAACTCTCAGGGTATATCCAATCATACAGAATACGTCCTGAGACCCTACAAGGCCTTTACAAAACCTGTTTAAAAAAAAAAATGTTTATGCAACAATTCCAATACAGTTCCAACCAAACACCCAAACTTCAAAATGAATTTCTCAATCAAATCCTAGTCACTTCAAAATATATACAAATCATTTCATAAAGCGATCATCCAAATATAATTTTGAGGAGTCAATCCATCTAAAATATAATTTAAACAAAATTTATAAATTCTTTTATAATCCATACAAAAATAATAAACAATATTTCAAATTTTGTAAAGGTAAACTCAGTGGACTACAATCTGATCTAAGTGAGTCGATCTCGAAAGTAAACTTGATACCCTTAACACCTAGAGCAATCACCACCCAACTAAAATGCGTATCTTCTTGTTTACCCTGAAATTGGAGAGTGAGGGGGGTGAGTATACGGAAGTATACTCCACGAATGAACTAAGAATATTAATAAATAAATAAGAAAATAATATTCTATATGAAATAAAAAAACATAAGTCAATTACTTTGTAAAACATCTTGTTGAAAAATATCTCTTTTAGTTTGAAAACATCCAAAGAATATATATATTGAAAATCATTGGACTGGCTCCCTTTCTTAGCAATTACTCTGGCCCTAGGCATCCCAAGACCGTCAGTGGATTTTATATGCAGATAAAACATGTTATTTATAAAAATTTATTTTTGAATATAGCGAATAAAATATGTATAGTTTAGTTTTATAAAAACAAGCTCACCACTGACGTTCGCCTTTAATTAGTCAGGTGGTGACATCCGTGCTAATTCAATGAGACTTACAGGTGGTCAAATAACCACTCATGATAATATAATGACATACACTATACATCTCCCCCACCTGTGAAGTCTCCACTCACCTAAGTGACCTCTCTCCTCAGGCCGACCCTAAACTACCACCAGTAACTACTGTGAATATACAGGCCTCTATAGCCACATCACCAATAGTATCCCGGCCCTTCAAGCACTTCAAAGTGATTAAATCAACCAATAAAGGTTCATCAATATACAAATAGGTGGGGATCAATCTATCCCAAAATATACTTTAAACATTTCTTACAAATTCCGTTTCATTTCATAAAAGATTTATAAACAAAGTAAAATAGAACAACAAACTCCAGTGGACTACGAATCATGTATGGTGAGTCGACATAGCGTATACCTGATGCTCTCAACCCCTGGAACGATCACCACCCAACCAAAGCACGTATATTCTCGTTTACCCTGAAACTGAAGAGGGGGGGAGTATACGAAAGTATACGTCGTGAGTGAACATAAGGTAAATATAAATAAATAAGTACATTGAAACTAGTTTAATGAAAAACATTTCTTCTCGTTTGAAAACTCTAAAATATACACCAGAAGTTATTGGGCTGGCTGTACTCCTCGGAGATCACCATGGCCCTGAGTATCCCGAGACCATCAGTGGGTTTATATGCAGTTAAAACATGCCATTTGATAAAAATAGATTTAAATGCAAGAAATAAAATATGCAGGGTTTTTCAAAAAATACGTCCACCATTGACGTTCGCCTTGAGCAACCACGGGGTGACATCCGTGACTAACTCAACGAGACTCATAGGTGATCAAATCACATCTCCCTCATAATATCATAATCATCATATATCAATCCCACCTAAACAGCCTCCACTCACCTAGGTGACCTCTCTCTCAGATCGTCCCTAGGCTACCACATACAACACTCACCTGGGGGTCTACATTCTAGTGAACTCTCTCCCAAGCTACCACTTTGTAGCTATAGTAAATAACCCAGCTCTCATGGTTGTTATCACCAAATACAAGATCCACATATAAAAATCTGGCCCACTGGCCTATCCTCATTCACAAATCACAAAGCATGGCCCTTTGGCCGTATCGTCACCCAATAATAATAAAATATGGCCCACTGATCGTATTCCATATAAAAGCAGTATCAAAGCATAGCATATTCAAAATGGGCTCAGAGGCCATAAATCATATATATATCATATATATGCCAACAAACCAACTAAAATCATTTGGCTCTCCAGCCATAGAATAAACAAACAAGTATATATATATATAAATATCAGAAGTCATTTTAAAACATTAAAAGCATAAAAGTGTCCACTCACTACTTAGAGATGGTATAAACTCCCTAATTTTTCTCGTTCCTTGACGTATCACGCGGATACCTAACTCGCATATTATCACCTAAACACATGCATCCAAATATATATATATAAACACGTATTCTCAAATATGCGAGAGACTCGAATGTGTGCAATGCATGTTAACCCGAGCTTTCCTAAAATCAAACAAATATACAAAATCGACTAGAAAACCCCGTTATCCTTCTAATTACCCATACATTTCTACCACGAACCCACATTATAGCTATACAAGCGTAATTCGACTTGATTTCGTAAATTAGACCTGTGGATCCCACGTGCTCGTCAGAACAGTTACTTGAATTACTGTTCACATTTACCCATTTTCTCCAAATTACATCTATAACTTCCTAATAACCTGCTGGATTATTCTACAATCTAACTAACATGTAAAAACCACAATGCACACGTCGAAACTATTGGAATCTACTTAGATAAATAGTAAAACCCATACAAAAGAAAGGTGATAAAACGTGAAATGAAATATACAGACAGATTAGAAATGATGCTACGAACCTCATGGTATGATCGATTTTCCTCGATTTCGCTTGGAAGTCATAAAACCCCAATTCTCCTTCCTAAAACCCAAGCTCTTCTTTTTAATTTCTATGCTTTTACTGTCAAATTGATGCTCCCGGGGAGTTAATACGACGAATGAGGTCGAACGACGAAGAGAAATCAAAGTTTGGATAAAATATGGTGAAATTTAGAGAAAAAAAGGGAGAACGTGAGCGTGAGAGGGAAAAAGGGAGAAAACTGTCAAAAATCGAGGCTCAACCCCCTTTTTATAAACTTGAGGGCAAAATTATCATTTTGCCTTTAAGTTTCCTTAAGAAGAAGCTTCTAGAATGAGGGCAAAATAGTTATTTTACACCGATTCGATCGAATAAAACGGGGGATTCATTTGGACAAATATGAATTCAATCGAACGAAAGAATCTAGCACTTCCAAAGTCAGAGAGCTTCCCAAATTTTTATTTAAAAGACACCATCGATTCGATTGAATGAATTACTATTCGATCAAATGAATTTGGGACCAAAATTTTTCTAGGAGTTCCTCCAAATTTCGTCCGAACAATCTGCCTTTCGCTCAAACAAAATATTCTATTCGTTCAAATGAATTGCCCATTCATCCGAACGAATCTGAGTGTATGAATTCATTCGAACGACTCAACTAATTCGTTCGAACGAATTGCTCATTTTCTCTTAAGTCCTTCACTTAACTGAAAAATATCATTAGAGTCACACTCAAAATAAAACTTACTTTTAATTATATTGAGGTCCTTGCATTTACGATCCCAAAACTCTATCTTAACCAATCAAATTCTCGAACTAAGTTACAGAATCATGCTCACACGAACACGATATACGGGATGGATGCGAATGCATGAACAGTAAAAGTATGAAATTATAATTATACCCTCAGGGTCTAAACACGGGGCTCATATTACCCTTAAGTAATACAAAGGAAAAGCTTCTAGAATGAGGACAAAATTATCATTCCACGATCGTTCGGTAGAACAAATCAGAGTTCGTTTGAACAAACTGCCTACTTCGATCAAACGAACCAGGGGTTGTTCGAATGAATCCTTTGACACTCTAAAAAGTCAGGAGACTTTCATTTTGTCGATCGAACGAATCCCATTTCATTCAAACCAACCAGGCATTTCAGCTGATCGAATGACTTATTCGATCGAATGAAAACCCATTTGGTGGAACGAATCTTTCATTTGTTCGAACGAATCTAAAGCCATAAATTTTTCAAGGAGTCTCCAAAATGTCAATCGGACAAATCACCCTATTTGATCGATCGAACCTGCTAAAAATAACAAATTTTATTTGAGTCCTCCTTAAATTTAAAAAATATCATTGGGATCCCACTCAAAATAAAACTAACATTTAATTACGTTGAAGTCCTTACATTTACGATTTCAAAACTCTATCTACACCAACTCCAATCCCCAAAATAAATATACAATTGATGGCGTGTCAACTATGTACAATACAAGCACAATTATATGTATAATAAAAGTAGAAAATTATTGATATACCCTTAGGATCTAGACATGGGACTCACACCATACACCATCCCCACCTGTGAAGTCTTCACTCATCTAGGCGACCTTTCTATCAGGCCGACTCTTGGCTATCACACCATGTAGCTACAGTAAACAGTCCCGACCCTCATGGCTGTCATTACTCATATTCAATCATTTATGAATCAAAATCCATCTGACTCACAATAATCACAACAATCACCAATAAGGTATAAATATCTCATAAATTAGCCACTGGCCATCATCATTCATATAAAACATATACGTTATACAAATTAAATCCATCGTGCAGATCACATTTCGTTTCAAAACCATAATGAAAACATATATAAACATTCGCATAAAACAGAAGTCATAAGCATAATCATTTATAAAATCCTTGAATATCATTATAGATATAAAAATAAGATTCTGTTAAAAACATGAAAACAGAAAGAGTTCACTCACAACTTAGGAAGGATACACACTCCTAATTCCCCTCGTTCTTCAACACTTCACATGGGTTCCTTGATCGCGTATCGTCGCCTAATCATATATATTCAAAACATATCAATACTCAACTCTATTCTACATATAAGACTCGTATGCGTACAATGCATTCTAATTCGGGTTCTAAAATCGATTAATATGAGTAATCGGCTAAATCCTTGATATTCCTCCAATTATCAATTCTCTATCACTACGAACCCACAATTAAGCTAAACTAACATATTTCAACTTGGTTTTGTGATTTTGATAAGTGGACCCCACCTTCTTGTTAAAAAAGTAACCTGATTACTATTTACACCACTATCCATATTTTTTGAATTCTTGTTTTTAACTACCTAATGATTTACTCAACCTAACTAACGTATAAAAACCCAAATATATGCGATAAAACTAACAAAAATAAATCAGATAAACAGTAAAACCCATGTGTATGAAAATTGATAAAATACAAAATAAAAGGTACAAATATGTTAAAAATGATATTGTTTATCTCATAGTATCATTGGTTTGCTTCGATTTCGCTTAGAAGTCGAAAAACCCCAAAATAGCTCTCGAAACCCTATCTCTCCCCTTTATGCTTTCCTTGCTTATGGCGACAAATTAAAGCTAGTAGAGTGTTTAAAATCGAGAATATGGTAGAAAAACAATGAGAAATAGAGAAAAAATGAAAATGAAGTGTTGGGTTTGTGAAGAGCAGAGGACAGAAACATGAGAGGAGAGGGAAAGAAGAAAATAAGAAGAAATTGAGAAGAAGGAGGGGGTTTCAGTCCCTATATAAAAAAGGGATAAAATTATCATTTTACCCTTAAAAAAATAAAGAAGAGATTTCAGACGAGGGTAAAATTATTATTTTACAACCTTCGATAGACTAAATCACCCTCTTCAATCAATCGAATCCTTCGGTACTCTTAAAAGTTAAGGGCTTTAAAATTTTTTATTCATTAAAGTACCCTATTTGATTGATCAAATTTGGCACCTTAAAAGTTAGAGAGCTAAAAAATATCGATCAATTGAACCACTCTCTTCGATCGATCGAATCTGAAATCACAAATTCTTTAAGGAGCCCTCAAAATATCGATCGACTGAACCACCCTATTCTGTCAATCAAAATCTGCCAAAAATGGAAAATCTTAATTGAATCCTCCCTAAATTATTATAAAATTATGCTATCGTGTATATTATGTATGATACGAACAAAATTACATGTACATAAAAATATAAAATTACTGTTATGTCTTTAGGATCTAGACATGAGGTTTACACTATATATGTGGAGTTGAAATCAAGTTGCAAACAAGGCCCTTTAGGACTTGGTAATCAAGTTACTAGGGATAAAACTTTGAGGCAAGGCAACATGTGGATCGGGTGACTGAGGCTACTTTAGGGGTAGTACCTGACAGGCTACTGGTAGGCGACCAAAGAGGACAATATTAGGTTGGGCCAGAACTATACACTCTGATACCTAAACAAGACCTTTTGGGATGGGCGGTGGTTTATTTTTAAGAACTACACAGCTAAGCATGCTTGGATGAGAACAGTACCAAGATGGGTGACCTCTTGGAAAGTCTTCGGGATAACCCATTACCAAGAATAAAACTATTAGGCCCCAAGGATTGTGATCTCAATTAGATTATGTACCCAGGTATAGGTAGTCTTGTTATAGTATAGTCTGGTGAGTTCAAGTGTCGTATCCACAAGGAGTGTTTTTTCCAAGAGTCAAATTGATTATGTTCGAGCCAATTCCAATAGCAAAGGTAGAAGAAGTGTTGGATTGATTTTAAACAAAGAAATTACCAAATAGA